>PVJD01007101.1:0-88800 GCA_004026545.1 Mormoops blainvillei | reverse complement strand
AAGAAGAAGAAGAAGAAGAAGAAGTTGAATAAACAACCCTCTCATTTTGTATGTGGAATATCCAGCCCGTATCACCTTGCCTTTGGGGATTGCTTTAGAAAAAACAACACATCAATAATCCCCTAAAATAGAATGTGTTTACGCTTGCACTGTCAGAGGGCATTAAGGCTAACCCAAAGCTCTCTCCAAGACTAGGACAAGTTCCAGGCAAAACGGGGAAGTAAGTGCCTACCTCTAATAAGGGGAATTTGACTATAGGCAGGATAGGCCAAGAGAAGTTACCTGGGACCAGGAGTCCAAGCAGACCCAGAAGGTCAGGGTGGGCTGGAGGTCGCTGTAGGAACATAGTCAAGAATATGTTATCTTTGGCAAATCAGAGATAAGGGTCTAGAAAGCAGGTTCCCCAAAGATGTAATTAATTTGAGGCATGGAAAGAGAAAATAAGTAAGGAGGAAATAATTGGGTATTTCAGTAAAGACGTGGAAGGTAAATCATAAAATTCCAAGCGGACCGGGAATCTGCACCAGGGTGGAGTAAAAGAATTATAGGGAAAGGACAGGCACTTCCTCTGGGGACCTGAAGCCAGTTCTCTTGAACCAGGTAAATTTCTTAATCTCTTGTGGCCTCAGTTTCCTCATCTATAAAATGGGCAATAATTATAGTTTTTTCTCAATAGTTACTGGGAAGATCAAATGAGTCCACTCATGTAAACACTTAGATATGAGTCTGAATCTAAGGATAGTCAATATTAATCATTATTATGATGAAACCTTGAGCAATGTTCTTTTCATCTCTGTTTTCCAACTGAGAATAGGCACAACGGTGTTCATCTCCAGAATGATTAGAAATATTTAAAGTATAGAGAAACCATATCATGTTTGCCACAGAATAGGCATGTCAATTAAGAGGGGTTTTATAACCTCACAGCATAAAACCCCGTGAACAGTGACAGAGAGAGAGTTTATTTTTGTCACAGAGAAAATAGTCCAGAGTTTGCCATGTTCTTTACATTTAGTCAGAGGTTTCATGAAGTCTGAGCTTTAAATCAGCCTCTCTGCAATTATTTTGATTGTCCCAGTCCTTAAATAAGTCAGGAAGAAAGGGGAGGGGACACTGCAAACTGTAAACAAAGCAAAAATACAGGCATGGGTAAGGTTGCCAGATAAAATACAGAAGCTCAGTTAAATTTATATTTCTCATAAACAATGATGAAATTGTTAGGATAAGTATTTCCTAAACAATAGTTGAGACACACTTATACTAAATATTTGCATTCTCCCTGAAATTCAAGTTTAACTGGACATCCGGTGATTTGTCTGCTTAAGCCTGTAGCCTTGTGCCAGGGGCTCCTAGCCAAATACCGGTACAACCTCACTGGCTAGACTCCGTTACACTGTAACCATTAGGGGCAAAGAAGTCTGGAAAAATATTTGATTTTTTTCATTCTTTGCAGTTGACAAAGGACAAAGGGAATAGGGAATAATCCTAGGTTGGTCAACTAACATTACCTACCTTAGTAGGTGTTTAACAACTACCAATTTCCTCTTCTGACTCTCTTCTTAAGGGCTTGATTATGTCTTTACACAGAAGAAAGTACCTAACCAGACTTACCGCCCTGAAGTATTATATAATTGGTGTCAACATATGAAATCAGCAATTTTCTGATTTTTAAAAAAGGGATCTGAAGTTTAATTGGAAAACCCAGGGGTTAACTACATAGATGCACAGTGATTTTTAGCCATTTAATTATGTCTCTACTAACAGGTCTCCCTGACCCGCAGGAAAGTTTAGTTTTTTTCTTCATATTTGAAAGTAGGATTGGACAAAGATGAAGTGAATGAGGCACTTAGGAAATAAGCTTTAAGGAGACACTCTTGCTCACTCACTTTTGTGCAATCTCCTTAAATTAGGCACCCTCGGGGTCTCACTTGCCTCACCCTGCCCTATAAGAAACATAACTATTCCTTTGCTTAAGAAAAAAGGTAAACAACTTATCATTGTTAGTTCCTGACTCCAATATTGCCGCAGAATAGAAGTCATCAACTATGCCGGTTATTTCTGTAGAGCAGGCTTTGGGTGACTTATGTTACCTAGGTTAGCTTAGTGAAGCTAGGCTTTCCATGCACGCCAGGGGTATTCTTTACCCCACTCTCTTCCCAATGCACAGGAGTGTGTGCGTGCATATATATATACACACCCACATGTACGCGCACACACATGGAGAGACAGACAGACAGAGACACAGAGAGAGAGAGAGAGAGAGAGAGAGAGAGAGAGAGTCCAACAGAAATAACATCTGCTTGAGTGCAGTTAGTAGGGTAGTAACATGGGTGTAATAATTTACAGTTTTAATTTGAACACTTCACATAAAATGTCATATGGTGTGCTTGAGTGTGATATTGTTATGTTACAGAATTACATGCTTATGATTTTGTAATAAAAGATTTTGTAATAAAAAGGGGCATTATTTGTGCTGAAATATATATATACATATACAAACATGTGTGTGTGTGTGTGTGTGTGTGTGTGTGTGTGTGTGTGTGTGTATGGCTTTTACTACTCAGGGGATAACTCCATGCAGGACCCATCAAAACACTATGACCTGGTTAAAACACTTCTTTAACTATAGACAGCCTCTTTCTACCAGATAAGAGTATACCCTCAAGGTTCTGATATGATTTGACTCTATTTCCTTTATATGCCAAAAAGCATTATAAAATTATTATTTCCGTAAAAAAAAAATCATTGTATCTTCTTTCTCTCTTCTCAACCTCCACTTTTCGTTTCCTACAATCATTACCGATGAGGTGGTGACAGGATTAACTGACAGCATATCCCCCAACACAACTCTCGCCCTAAATCAAGGGAGAGATTTGAAGGTCACAGAACAACTTTTTGGGGTAGTGTTATTCACCACAGGCAATTTAGACAGAGGCACCCTTAGCTAGCACAGAGGTCATGTGAAATGGTGATAAGTCTAAGAAAAGGGCAGCATGCTGCTTTAGCAAAGCACAGATGGTGTTTATTATCTTAGAAAAGCAGAAGTATTTCAATAGAAAGAATATATGCATCTTATGTGAGGTTAGACTTAGAAGAGTTAGAAAAAAAATTCATATTTCTGGTACTAGGAGAGCCTGCCTTTAAATTTTTCTGGATACATTTAGTCATTGCTATTTCTGGTGGAAGACCCAATTTAGGTTGAAAGAAACACCATCTTCCTCACTTATCCCATGAGAAAAAAACCTCACTATATATATAGTGAATATATATATATATAATTGTGTATATATATATTCACTTATATATATACACAATATAATTACACAATTACTATAGTAATTGTGTATACACAGTATAATTGTATATAGTAAAGCCTTCCAGTAAGGCCTATATAACAAGGCAAGTAGGTGTGATTGGCAGTTAGAGAAGAAGGCATATTCACCTGGGACAGTTCCCAAAGGCCTGGACTATATGACTCCTTGTGTGGCAGGTCAGAAGTGGTCAGCAGAATCAAGTTACAGATGACCATCCTCTGAGTCAACTTCCTTAGAACACTTACTTGAACCTTTAGTAAATAGGTCAGCCTAAACTCTAACTGGAGTCCAGCATGAATTTAATTTTTGGATGATGCGTAAGGTGATATCCCCCAAAGGGGTAAGTTCTGGTTTCTGGTCTTGATACCCACACTTCTGAAACAATGACAGTCAGATAACTTCCCAGCATGATAAACTATAGACTGCTTTCCCTGGCCTCACCCCATAAAGAACCAGAGTCATTCTTGTGCAAGGAAGAAGGGAGGAGCCTGACTGCATGCACTGCTCTGCTAACTGAGACATGGTGGGAAGGAGAGAGACTTTCTAGTGACAGGCTTAAAGAGAAAATACCCTGAAAGCCATCATGTCCAAAACAGAAAACAGAATCCAATGGTAGAAAGAAGGTCAACTTTGATTAACAGCAGCAAACCAAGAGCTAAGAGAAAGCAAACACACACCCTGTCATTTGAGATCAAATGTTTTTGCCTTCTCTATTTCAACATCTTCTCTTTCTGTATCCTCAGCAAATAAAATAATGTTTGGATAAGAAATAGATTTACAAACAAACCATCTTTCTGTTTGGATACATGCTCATACAAAGGAAAGGTTTTGTTATTTTACAAAAATCTTACACAGAAAATGCATGCAAATGATCACAGCTGTCACGATCACAACTTAGAGAAAATGCAGATGGTATAAAATAATAATTCACAAATGGCTAATAGAATTTTAATAGCCACAAGAAAGAAGAGAAAATGAAAGCACTGAATCTACTTCGGATGTGAAGAGAATGAAATGGTCCCAGGAAGAGTCCAAAGGGAGAGCAACCCTTGATTTTCTCCATGTTTAGAAGTGGCACTCCCTGGTGCATTGATTTATGTGGGGATCAGGCAGCAATCATAATCTCTAGACTAGCCTGGAAGGCATGTGCATAAAGTATTATATTTGCAATATGCAAATGTCATGTATGATGAATGAAATGTTCAGTATGTCTCGAGGACACACAGATGCTAACCAGCCACTGCTTCCATGCTGCAAATTGTAAAAGAACTTGGAGCAAAAGTATTCTTTTATAGCTAATTGATTTTTTTTAAATAACATAGTCTTTGGGCCTAAATACCAGTTACTAACATTCTACCCATGTTAGCTTTGGGGCACTTGAGGTTTCCCTTAATGTTAATAACTGTCAGAAATGGGGATTAAGCCAAGGAAGGCTGGGCCGTCCTGTACACACACAACACATGTAGGATAAAGTCATGTGGCCAAATGAAGATTAAAGAATTGATACCAAGAGTTAAGTCCAGCAGTAAAAATTAAAAAACAAACAAATAAAACAACTATTCTGCAGTGCAGAGAACAAACAGGTCACAAGTGTCCTCAGCCAAAGTCCACAATGAGTCATAATAGTTCTTAAAAAGGAACAAAAACAGTAAAAGATAGAGGGTCCATAAAGACGGAGATCAACATATAGATGGTTAGATGTTAGAAATGCTGAAAGAAGGCAGGTTTAAGAGCAACAATCCATTCTCCAGGCAGATATTATATCACAGTGGAAAGAAGGAAAGAGGATGAAATCTAGTCAGTGCAGACCTAGGACTTCAAAGTGAGACCGGGAGCAACACTGATTCTGGGTTGGACCGAAGGCAGCCAATTGATCCAGGAATTATTTCTTTTCCTGTGCTAGAAGGGGTCTTAGGGTCTTTCGAATCTGACAGTGGGCTGGTTCCAACTATACAAACTAGAGAGACAGAGTCCACAGATTCCAGCCGGTCATCCACGTGGCACCTATGCCTAACGCATTGCAGAGGCTCAAAATTGTTTGCTGATACACATTCTGAGTCTCCTGTGTGTGCGAGTATCTTTCTTATTATCAGCTGTTGCCTTTATCTTTTCTGTTCTTCTTGGACTAGAACTAAATGTTCAGTTCTGGAAGATGGTCTGAAACTGAATGCAAGAATCATGGTGAGTGGCGAAGTTCCTGAGGCTTGGAGATAATGAGTGGACTTTCTGTAGAGCAACAGTAGAATCTTAATGGGTGTCTTGAGAGCCAGTGTGCGGCAGCAGTGAGGGTTCTAGAGCTGCAAGGTCCAACCCAGCAGTGCAGTAGCAACATGGGACTATTAAGTTCTTGTGAGTCCAAATTGAGATGCACTGTAAGTATGCAATAAACACCGGCTTTCAAAGGCTTAGCATAAACAATAATAATAAAATATCTTATTAATTATTGTAGATTGATTACATGCTGAAATGATAATATTTTGGAGATGTTGAGTTAAAAGTAGCATTAACATTAAGTTCACCGTTTGCTCTTATTAATAAAGCTACTGGAAAAATTAGAACTACATATTTGGCTTGTATTCCATTTCTTTTGGACCCTGCGGCTCTAAAGGGAAAATCAGCATTTGGTGATCTATGCTGGTGCTAATCCAAGGGCAATCTGTTGACTCACAGGAATCCATACACCATTACTACTTGCTGAGGAGATAAGTTCGAAGCTTGAGAGAAAGAATCTGGAAATTTTATATCAATTCGAAATGGCCATGACACTGAACTTTGTGATATTTTGTTTTCAATAAGTATCAGATCATGAAAAATTGGGAAAAATTGGGAGAAAAACTTTTTTTTCCCACTAAGGGTAGTTTGAGAAACACTGAGGATTTATCACAAGGCTCAGGATGGCCTTCAGTGGGTCAGAGAAAGCTGTGAGGTTTTAGAACTCAGGGGTCTGCTAAGTGTGCTCCAGGGTTTGCCTCTGAGGCCACACAAAGAAGGAAATCCCAACATTTCCATAGACTGCCAGTCCCGAGTCCTTGTTTGGGGTTCTAAGATTACTGCAGGACTAGGGAGTCTTAGAAGGCATAGTTAGCAAGGGTGATGGGTGCCAAACTTAGAGATATGGGATCCAGGCGGCCCTAAATAAGTGAACATCTGCTTTTCAAGACAGAATCTTACAATTTCATTCTTCCCAGGCCTAGTGAGGATATATTTACTAATTTGCTCATCTATTCAATAAATATTTATCGAGTAGTTACTATGTGCCAAGAACTCTTTTAGATATTGGAATATAAGAATGAGTAAAGATTTGCGGCGGTCCATAAAGATTACACAATGTGTATGACAAGACGTGGTGTGTGGGTCCAGAGAAACCAAAAGCAGGATGTGGCCAGCGTTGGACCACAGAACTCTGCTGAGTCCGAGCAGAGAAACAGGTAATGCTACCTTCATAGGCAGCTTCTCCTTGAAAGAGGCAGCAAGGAATTTGAGAAAAGACCGATGGTTTTAGATTCAGACAGACTAGATTTGAATCCTTGTTTTTCTGTTTATAGACATGTGGCCTTGGAACTCAGATCCCATCCTTCTAAAATGGAACTAGATACAAATACTAAAGAGATAGTATGCATATGAAATGACATAATAAAAGGTAAGCACCGGGCACATTGTAAGTGCTCAGTAACAGTAAGAGAGTGTATAAACTTTACATTCAACATTAACTTTACATTTAACATTAACTTTGTATCCAACATTACCTGAGGACAAGCGTTTCCTCAGAGTTTCTTGTAAGGCTGAACATTTAGGTGGGGTGAAGCGGACCCTGCTGTGAAGATTGGAGAAGCACCAGGTCAGAGTACTAGACAAACCCCTGAAGAGAGACTGGGCTGACACCACTTTCAGGCTAGATTGAACAGGTGCCTACTTCAGCTGGGTGTCAGGCAGATGAAATAGTTTCAGTCATTGAGGGTGTTGATTTGGGGTCTGTGAGAAATTATGAGGATCCACGACCAGGTCACTCGCGTGCCATAGAATTACCCACGAACTGGAAAGGCTAGTGTGCACTATAAGCCACGATAATAGATGAAATGGATGTGCAAGTGCTCTAGGAGGAGAGAGGGCTAGTCAATGTAAGGTATTATTATTAATAAGCTTTCTCTGCCTGGGTTTTTATATTTTATTTTATTTACTTATTTCAATTATGGGTATCCCAAGGGCAGGCCACTAGCATGTCAGAGAATTACATGTTAGACATGTGAGTTGAAAAGACTAGCGTGCACTGCAAGCCACAGTAATAGATCAAATGGGTGTTCTGGTGCTCTGGGAAGCAGGGAGGGCTAGTCGATGTGAGGTGTTATTATTGTTAATAAGTTCTATCTCTCTAGAAAGGCTTAGGCAGGGAAAAATGGATACCATTCAAGTTCAAAAAGCTTGTCTTATGTAGAGCCAAACAAATGGGTAGTCCCTCCTTCAAGAAGTTGACATCTGATTAGTTGTGGAAACCTGTGCTCCGGCGCTGGGAGCCAGTCCAGGTCCAAGAGAGTGGACAGCTGCCAGCCCTGGCAGCAGAGCCAGCTGACTCAATGTAACATCAGTCATTTAGTGGTACAGGCAGAAGGTGGGGGTAACAAGAGTTTCCTTTGCATCAATAGCTCCTGCTTAAACAAAAACAAAATGAAGTGCCCTGGCATTTTTCTTCCCACACTGTACAGTTAGCTGGGGAGGGGGGGGACATTCGATCCCATTGACAATGTCTTCGAAAAACACACTATCACGGATCACCACATTCTTATGCAAATGCAGTGGCGATCTGCAGAGCTCTAATTGATGTGCACTGTGCACGTGTGTGTGTCCAATCAGTTGTGCTCGAGGTAGCACTGCAACCAAGACTTGTTTTTGTTTTTTAATACAACAACTGTTATTAACTGGACTCATGGCAGCTAAGACACTGAGATGAGAAAACTGTATTATATGAATGAACTCTGTCACCAGGGAGCTAAAATAAGAGGAGCACCTCTGCTTTGCCCACTAACATCTTCAGTATTGATTTGGGTCCCTTGACTAACAGTGATATATACTGAATAAAGGATTTAAAAAAAAATCCTCCCAAGTTTGATTAACCACAAATTTAATTAACTTTGAGTTTTTTCTAAATAAACTGAATTTAGCTTAAAGTAAGGGTAGCATGTGTGTGCGTGTGTACGCAGACTCCTCCTTGATGGTGTGCGTGTAGAAGTGTGTATGTAGATGCATGAGATACGGACAGAAAGAAGCTGAGATTCTGCAGGCATCGGGCTTTGTTATTTGGATATTGAGAATCACATTCAAGAGAGAAAAGCTCAGAGTTTAAGGTCTCTTTATGAGAAAGAATCAGATACATGCATGATTGCGAAAGGTTTTGTGGGAAAATTATATAGAAAGCAGAGTTCTTTTGTAATAAGCTTGGGGTGGCCGATACGCGTATAATGCAGCCCGCCTGAGACAGGCAGCTTGCTGGCCAGCTTCACACCATGTAAACACATCTGGGAAAGAAGGGCTATGTTAATCTAGGGCAGGGTTTTTACATTTTATTTATTGTTTATTTGTTTGTTTACTTTAGGAGGCCTGGGGTGGGACCCAGGCACACTTAATAAGCTCCCCAGGTGATTCTGGTGCACACCAAAGGTAGAGAACCTCTCTCTTCCTCTCTCCCTCTTTCTCAAACGCGCACACACACACACACACACACACACACATAATAGCATTAGAAAAAATTTAGAAAATAAGTATGAGACAATGGTTACCCACAAGTCTACTATCCTAACCCAACCACCTGTAGCATTTCAGGATGTTGACATCCAAATTTCCCCCCTGTCATGTGCAAGGAGTGCTGTTATTTTGTGAGCGGAGTTATTAACCACGTGATTGCTATCAGCTGGATTTTGTGTGGAAGTTCTGGGGACTTCTTTTGTGAGGCTCTCCCGTACTAAATAGGTCTGCCAATCAAGAGCATTTGTTTCCTCCCTAGACACTGCAGCCCAATTACCCTCCTCTGGGATTAAACTCAGGGCTGCTGCCTACCTTTGTTTGAATTAAGGTGCTGTCTTGGTGGGTACCATACTTTCAGACAGAAAGAACTGAACTTAACTTAGCAACATAGGGGAGCAGGTGAAGATGTTAACCTGGGTTTATCCACATCGTCCACTGTGATTTCTATGTTATGTATACTGGGGGATACAAAGCCCTGCATGGAATTCCTCGCCTCCCACGGGTTCATGAATCTCTTCCTTTCACTTACACTGCAGGGATATTAAACACATTATTCTGTTTTGATTGAAAGTCAGTAAAATTAAATTCTGTCCTTCTATCTGCGGCACCACGCAGGGCCAACTGGCTTGTGGAAGAGGTGGAGCGTGGCAGTGGCGGAGGGACCCCTTCAGGACACTCCTGAACGTGCCGCTTTCTGTAGACAAGATGAATCTCTCCCTTCCATGGCACAAATCTCAACATCTGCTGTCTTTACCTCCCAGACACCCTGACAGGTGTAGCCGTCTTTAAAACATTGCTTGGAGGGAACATATGGACTGTCGGCAGTGAATAGAGGGAAAAAACCATGCAGGGTGGGGGAGGGGCGCTGCTTCTGCTCTCCAGCCTTATTACTGTATTTCAATATGGTTTTAATTTCTCCAGACTTTCCTGGGTGTCCGTCTTTCACTGTCCCACTGACATGCTTGGCACAGAATTCTGATTTTCACTCTTGTCGCCTCTTCCAGCTGTCTCTTACCAGTTTAGCCTCCGCCCCGCCCCCCAATCCCCCTCGGGGAGAGGAAAGTTAAATGATGTTAATCTGCCAAATATTTCTGATCATTAGGAAGCCATAAAAATTAACATAACCATCAGAGGAAATTAATTGTCAAAGAAGACAAGGTTAGAGCGGGACGCTGAGGATAGGGGGGAGGGGGTGCAGCAGCGGGAGCTTTGATCCTCCCTTTTGATTTTGAGAGTGGGGTTGCAGCTGGAGGCACGCAGGAGGCCAAGTGACGGTCTGCTCCCCCACCCTTAATTACGAGAGCAGCCCCAGAATAGCAAGCGGTGCAATGCTACAGAGTAGGGAGGGATACCCTTGATTTCTTCCTCCCACTCTTCTGGGGGAGGTTTTTGCTTATTTTTTAATTCCAGTTCAAAATAGAGGCTGAGGGGAAAGAAGCATGGGCAGGCCTCCTGCAGGAAATACCATTAATAATTAATACCCAATAATAATCAAATCCATGGGAGACTCGTTACCAGCAACATCTTGACAGACCCGCCGATGGATGCCCGTTGCTTCACTTCTTCATCAGCTTGCAGGATTGGGTCAGCGGGGATTTGAGCGCACATTAAGCAGTGACAAAAAGAGGATAAATAGCAGGTTTGTTCACGGAAGAGGCTTATTCATCCCTATAGGGTTTTTTTCATTTTAGGTTTATGGCTTGGTGGGGAATTTCCCTTTAATTGGGATTGTAATATAAGGATGGAACCTGTCGACATTTACAAGAGAGATGGGAGGGCAATTCCTCCTAACTTATTTGTTGTTGTTATTGCAACACTAGCTCCTTTAGGAGACTCTGAATACAGAAAGCCGGGATCAAGCTGATCAGAGACAAAGAGAGAAAAGGGGAGGGAGCGAGAGCGAGAGAGAGAGAGAGAGAGAGAGAGAGAGAGAGAAAGAGAGAGAGAGAAAGAGAACTACCAGCCACAGCACAGACCCTTCTGGAGTTCTTGACTCCTTGGCTCCTTGGAAGTCAGACTTGGTAGTGTTCAGTGCAGTGTTTACATTTGATTACTCAGAGCACTTGACACATGAATTGCTTTGTTTAATCTTCACAACAACCCTGTGATGTGTTAATAATCCCATTGTCTAGATGAGGAAACTGAGGAAAGAGAGGTTAGGTATTTTCCCCAAGATCTCACAGTTAATAAGCAGCAGGGTTGGGATTCCATCCCCAGGGGCTGGCTGGTCAGCTCTGACTGCTCCTGTCTTCTGGTTTCATGTATAGATATGAGAAAGGACTACCTCCACACACTAGGTGCGAGAGATGCCTAGCTTTCTCAGGCAGGAATTGCCCATCATTCTACCCTGTGTTCTCTGAAATACACAAAAACATTAGGGCTCATTGTCCAACATCCTCACAGAGAAAGCAGATGTGGTCACAGCAGGAAAGTAAAATTTTACTCAGATGGTTCATCCAAGGAGAAATGAATGCAGGGACTGTGAGGGTAAAACTAAAGAACCAAGTGCAGACTTCAGGGATCTATAGGTATAAGCAACAGCGGCTGTGACACCCAATCCTAGGGCAAAGCCCGGCCCTCGATGCAATGAAAATCATAAAACATTTCCTTAACATTTAATCAGAATTCCACAAAAGCAGGCTGTGTAAATATTTGAGGGACCTCTGCAGCTTGGAATTTTGTTATTTTAACTTGGAAAAAAGTGGAATCAACAAAGAACACTGAAACTAATATAAAAAGCCCAAAAACCCAACATCCAAAGTATCAAATGTGAATCCATTAACATATTTGCTCCACATCTTTTTTACTTTCAAAGAAACTTAAAGTCATAATAAAACTAAAGACCTAACTCCATCAATCTCATTCGCCTTCCCTTTTGCCGCAGGCAGTCGCTCTTCTGAGGTTGGTGGTGTACCACTGGCATGCTTTTTAGGCTGTTAATTCCTTTAGTATCTATTGATGTATCTATAATCATATGGATTATTACTCTGTGCATTTTTAACTGTATTCAAATTGTATTCGTTTGTGAAGCTTGTATATAAACTGTATGTGTCTGTAAGCAACTTGCTTTTTAATTTAACATATTTTAAGTTAATTCATATCACTGTAGGTACATTGAGTTTATTTTATTATCTGAATGGCATTTTAGGGTATGACTACACTACAGTTTATCCCTCCTTTGTTGATAATATTTGTTCATAATTTTTCTCTGTTAAAAATGATGCTGCAATAGGCATTCTTGTGTATATGTGCATGAACATATTAGGCAAGAAATACTCTAGGAGTTCAGTCACTGGATTATAAAGTATCCTATCTTTGATTTTATTAGGTTGTGCCAAATTGCCTTCCACAATGCCAATTTTTATACTTACTAGCACTGAATGATAGTTCACATTCCCCAACATTGTAATTTTAATCTATACCTTGTCCTTCTAATTTATGTATGTTTTTTTATTACAAACGAGGTTGACTTCTTTGTGTATGTTTGCGGCCCATCTAGTTTTCACATGTATGAATTTCCTGTTTAAATATGTTTTCCCATTTTCTATCGATGGTCTTTATCTCACTTTTTAAAGGAAGGCTTCTTATTCTGGTCACTAATCTTCATATGTGTTACAAATACTTATCTTTTCATTTCTTTCATGATGTTTTTAGTTGTGAAGATTTTAATTTTTATGTGATCAAAGCTGTCCACCTCTCCCTTTATGACTCATTGCGTGCCCGCGTGTGTCTTTTTTAGGAAGTCTGCTCTCTACTGCAAGTTTGTAGAGATATTTTTCTGTATTTTTTCTGAAAATAAAGTTTGCTTTTTTACATTTAAGTATATCTAGAATTGATTTTAATGGTGTCTGATAGAATTATCATTTTGTTATATATATGTATGTATATATGTACATATATTTTCCAGTCATCATAACAGTATCTGTTAATTACACTATGTTTGCTCCACTACTTTAAAATGTCACTCTTTAATACATTTTATTTATATAGGCAAGAGTTTGTTTCTAAGTATACTGTTTCATCAGTTTTCTTTGCTATTCCAGTACCAGTACCTCACTGTCCTAATTAATATAACTTTCAAAAAGCACTGATAAACATGTACAGTGATCCCTTCTATCATAATCTTCTTAGATATTCTTGGTCTTTGCTCTGCCATATCAGTTTTAGGGTTAGTTTATCAACTTTCATGAAGACTTCTGTTAATATTATATAATACTTGATATAACTGTGTAGAAGTTTTATTTTCATTTGGAGAAAAATTTTATTTTTATGTAATTGAGTATTTCCACTCACAAATATAGCATATTCCTCCATTTATTTTATTCTCTTATTAATTTTCTCTATTATAAATGTTCTATATTACACATATTTTTAAATAACTTATTTTTAAATTACTTCCTGTCTGGCGCTTATTACAAAGAGTCTCTGACAATTTTCACTTTCCATGTGTTTTTTTTAATTACAGTTTACAATATTATATTAGTTTCAGGTGTACGACATAGTAATTAGGCATTTATATACCTCAAGAAGTGATTACCCTGATAAGCCTTATACCCATCTGTCGCCATACATAGTTATTACAATATTATTGGCTATATTCCCTATGCTGTACTTTATATCCCCATGACTATTTTTATCACTGGCAATTTGTACTTTTTATTTACTTCTTGATGGTATTTAAGAACACCATGTGTTTTTCCACTTTTTCTAATTGAGATATAATTGACATCAATGAGGACATCTTTTTCACTGCTTTTAGAGAGAGGAAGGGAGAGAGAAAAACACTGATGCAAGAGAGAATCAATTGGTTGCCTCCCATACACCTGACTGGAGATCACACATGCCTAGACCAGGGATTGAACCGCAACCTAGGTATGTGTGTAGACCAAGAATCGAACCCTCAACCTTTTGGTTATGGGACAATGCCACACCCAACTGAGCCACACCAGCCAGGGTGTAGTTTAGTGAGTTTTGATGAAAGCATTACTTACATAACATGGTGACCCTGGGCACAGAAAACGTTTTCATCACCCCAATGGATTCCCTGTGCCACTCCCTGGTCAATCTCCCCTACTGAGCCCAAGATACCTGTCATTTTGTTACTACAACAGTTTGTCCTTTCTAGAATTTCATATGCATGGAATCATGTATATATACTGCCCTGTCACCTGCAAATCAGTTTTGTACTTTTCACTTCCAATCAGTAATCCATTTATTAATATTTTCTATTCCTATTGCTTCACTACAAAGATAAAAAGAAGTGGCAAGAGCAGACATTTTTATCTTGTTCCTAATCTTAGGGAGGGAAGCATGCAGTATTTCATTTATTGTGAAGTTAGCTGTAAGTTTTTAGTAATGACCTTTTTTAGTTTATGGAAGTCCCCATGTATTCTTAGTGTAAGTTTTTGTAATGAATGCATATTAGACTGTGACAAATGCTTTGCATCTAGTGAGATGATCAGATGGTTTTTCTCCTTTATTGTGCTAATAAGACTAATTACATTTATTGCTTTTTGAGTGTTAAAAAAAGTTAGCATTCTTGGGATTAAATTAATTGACATGAGGCATTATCATTTGTATGTATTGTTGGATTCAATTTGATAAATTTTATTAAGAATTTTTGTATCTATATTCACCAGATATGCCTGTAATTTCTTTCATGCAATGTTTTTGTCTGATTTTGAACAGAGTAATGTTGTCCTCATAAAAAAAAAAT
Organism: Mormoops blainvillei; assembly: GCA_004026545.1. NCBI lineage: Eukaryota > Metazoa > Chordata > Mammalia > Chiroptera > Mormoopidae > Mormoops > Mormoops blainvillei. Next base: position 74,034 of record PVJD01007101.1, on the reverse strand, counting down.
AGTTGATGAACAAAATAAAACCCGAAACATGGATACATGGAACAGAATGAGAAGTCTCAGAGGGGAAGGTGGTGGGGGGACTGGGAAAAATTAGCCAAAGAATATACACGCATATATGCAAAGACCGTGGACACAGACAGCAATGTGGTGACGGCTGGGGTCTGGCAGCGGGGTGGAGGGGGACATAGTGGGGGAGGGCATGGGGCATATCTGTAATAGTGTCAATAATAAAAATGTGTATATCTAACAACATAAAAAAATTGAGTTGAGAAGTTACCTTTTCTTAACTTTGTAAAAGAAAAGGTTTAATACTTTGGTGTTATTTCTTAATGTTTGACAGATTTCATCAGTAAATTCATTTAGGATAGTAGACTTTTTGTAGAAATTGTGCAGTTGAAATGTCAATTAGAAAAAGAAACTTACATGGCTAATCTGATGTTCTATTTTCTCTTCAGTAATTCAGTTATTCTTCAGTCTCAGTAATTTTTCTTTTCAAGGAATTTGTACTTTTGATCAAGTTTGTTTAAATTACTGGCATAAACTTATTCACAATATTTTCTTAATATTTATAGCATTTGTAATAATGACCCTTCTTGCATTCTTGATATTGGTAATTTGTGTTACTTCTTTTATTTTTTATTGATCTACTAGAAGTTTATTAATTTTATTATTTTCAAAGATACCACTTTCGGTTTCATAATTTTTCTAATTTCATTGTATCACTTATTTCTACTCTGCTCTTTATTGTTTCCTTTATTATATTTACTTGAGTTTAATTCACCCTTCCTTTTCATGTAAGAAGTTTAAGTCATAAATTTTAAAGTGTTCTTCTTTTTAATATGAACATGTAAAGCTATACATTTCCCTTAAGCACTGCTTTAGCTGTGTTCTACAATTTTTTTAATGTTTTCATTTTCATTTAGTTCAAAAATTTTTAATAATACTTATCATTTATTCTTTGACCAATCAGTTATTTAGAATTGTGGTGTTCAATCTGCAAATACGTGGAGGTTGTCCTGACAGTTTTCTTTAATTCATAGCTAATTTAATTCTGCTATGAACAGAGAACACACTTGTTCTATCAACATTTTAAAATTTATTGATACTTCCTTAGTATGTGGTATATCTTAGAGAATGATCTATGTGCACCAGGAGAAAACTATACACTCTGCAGTTGCTAAATGAAGTATTCTATACACTAAGTCCATTTGCTTGACAGTATCGTTTACATCTTCTATATTACTATTGATTTCTGGTTACTAGTTCTATGAACTCTTCAACCATAATTATGGATTTGTCTATATTTTCTCTCATTTCTGTCCATTTGGCTTTAAGTATTTTGAGATTCTGTCATTAATGCATGCATGTTTAGAATTGCTATCTCTCCTTATGAATTGATCCTGTAATCGTTATTTAACGCATCTCTTTATTTTTGGTGACATTCCTTATTTTGAAGATGACCTTGTCTGATATTAATAGTCATTTAAGTCTTGTTTTGAAGAGTGTTTTCAAGGTGTACCTTTTTCTGTTCTTTGACTTTAAGCTTATCTATATCTTTGTATTTAAAGTCAGTCTTTAACAGGCAGCGTGCAGTCTACAGCCATGCCGCCCCGAGCAGGCCCATTCTCGTCTGACCTTACAAGCAGCATGTAGTTGTATCTTTGTTTTCTTATTGAATCTAACAATCCCTGCCTTTCATCTTAACTTTAGACTACTTACATTTCATGTAATTATTGATATGATTGGTCATTCAGTCTATTATCTTGCTCTTTGTTTTTTATTTGACTCCTATTTTTTGTTTTTCACTTGTTTCTGTTATCTTTTAGACTGACACTGTTTTAAATTCTATTTCACCTTTATTATTGGCTTATTAACTTTTTGTTTTGTTTTAGTGGTTGTTCTAAGGTTAAAGATTGCATCTTTAAGATAGTATAGTCTACCCTCAAAAATATTATAGCATTTCCTATATAGTAGATAAGCCTTAAAACTGAATACTTCCATTTCCTCCTTCTATTTTTTGTGGTATTATTGTCATCCATTTTATTTCTGTATATGTTTTAAACTACACAATACATTGCTAGTGTTTTTGCTTTAAAAAATAATCTTTTTAAAATAAACTTTTTCTAAAATGTTTGGACTACTTATAGATTTATAGGAAATTTACAATGATAATAAAAAGAATTCCCAATTATACTTTACCCAATTTTCTCTAATGCTAGCTCCTTACAAAATCATTGGAACATTTGTCAAAACTAACATTTTAATTAACTAAATGTAGACATTATTCAGATCACACAAAGCTTCCACTTTTTTCTAAAAAACATAATTTTTGTCAATATTTTGAAATAAAGATTTACATGCAGTTATAAGAAATAAGAAATAAGAGAGAACCCATGTGCCTTTTACTCAGTTTCTCCCAATGATAACATCTGGTGAAAGTATAGTACAATATCACAACAAGGATGTTGGCATTGATACTGTCAAGAGATGGGATATTTCCATTATTACAAGAATCCTATATGTTAACTTTTTACATGCATGTCACTTCCTTCTCATTTCCTCCATCATTAGTCTCCCTAAACCCTGCTCTTTTACCTCTGGCAACTGTGTTCTCCATTTCTATAACTTGTTATTTCAATGTTGTTACAAAAATTAAATCATACAGGCTTTTGGGACTGGTTTTTCACTGAGCATAATTCTCTGGAGATTTATTCAAATTATTGCATGTTTCAATAGTTTGTTCCTTTTTATTGCTGAGTAGCATTCCACGGTATGGATGGATGTACCAATTTGTTTAATCATTCACCTGTTGAAAGACATCTGCAATGTTTCCAGTCTAAAGCATTTATGAATAAAGCTAGTAGAAACATGTACAAGTTTTTATGTGAACATAAGTTTTAATTTCTCTGGAATAAATTCTCAATAGTGCAATTGCTGGGCTTATGGAAGCTGCATGTTTAGATTTTAAAGAAAATGCCAAATTGTTTTTCAGATTACCACAAGCAATAAGTGAGTGATTGAATTAAGACAATTTTAACGGCAATAACCAAGCTCTCACAATGCAGGCAAAGAAAACTAAGTCAAGCCTGCTGGCTAGATGACAGCTGTTTTAGAATGTATCTTGATTCAGAGATGTAAACTGTGAAATGCCTTTTCCATGTGGCTCAGTTGGTCAGAGCATCAACCAGTGCACCAAAAGAGTTGTGGGTTTGATTCCCGGTCAGGGCACATGCCAGGGTTGAGAGTCCATCCCCAGCAGGCACACATGCACAATGCAGCCAATTGATATTTTGGTCTCCCATTGATGTTTCTCTCTCTCTTCCTTCCTGTCTCTCTAAAATTAATAAACATGTCCTCAGGTGATAATTATTTTTAAGTTTAAAAATATAAAAGGTGAAACAATTTATGTCTTAAATTTGATGAAATGTGGCATGTATTTCCACCATGGGAAAATTTGACATTCCTATAGTGTCAAAAGAGTGGAGGCGAGGTCTGAGGTCAGAGTTCTGAGACATGCCTGTAGAGAAGACTAAAATGGAGCAGCCAATGAGGAAGAAAGAAAATAAAGGTATTGTGCTTTCTGGCAAGTCAAGGAAGAGAAGGTCACAAGAAGGAAGAAGTGATCTGCAATATCAAGTCCTGCTGAAAGAATGTGACAAGGACTGAAAATTGCCCTACTTGTCCTTCTACAGAAGGTTCAAGACATAAAAGGAAAATTCAAACTCAGACTAGGAATGCTGAATAACCAAGAACAAAATACATTATCTGACCAGAAGAAAATAAAGGGAAGGTATAAACAGTATACTGAAAATCTGTATCAAAGAGACAAAAGGATGACAGATACCTTTGAAGGTTTCTATGAAGGAGAACCTTTAATTCTAGCCCATGAAGTGAAACCTACCCAGAAAGTCTTACGAATAATAAATCAAGAGGGGTAGATGGGATACTAATAGAATTATTTAAAGGCACAGACTGAATTCATCAAAATGGCGACAAGAATATGTCAACAAACATGGAAAACAAAACAATGTCCTACCGACTGGAAATGTTCAATGTATATCCCAATTTTCAAGAAAGGAGATACCACAGAGAACAGTGACTATAGGATTATTGACCTAAATCCCTGCACACATAAAGTAATGTTGAAAGGGATACAACAAAAGCTTCCACCCATATGAAGCAGGAAATGCTGGATGTTCCCCTGAAATTCATAAAAGGAAGAGGCATTTAAGAGTTAATTGCGAACATTCATTGGATGTTGGAGTGTTCCAAGGAATTTCAGAAAGTTAGTCTATGTTTTATGGACTACACATAAAGCCTTTGACTGAATGGATTATGAGAACCTATGTATTGCTTTAAAAAAAAATAGTGTTTCTCAGCACCTGATTGTCCTATGCATAACTTGCGTTATGGAGAGAAAGCCACTGTCAGGACAGAATATGGAGACAAAACAGTTTCCTACAGACAAACGTGTCAGAAAAGTGCATTTTATCCCCCTATTTGGTTAATCTGTGTGCAGAACATATCATAAGAAAAACTAGGGTAGACTCAGAGGAACAAGGAGCAAAAATTGGTGGAAGAAATATCAACTTAAGATATGCAGTTGACATTATCTGGCTGTGAGAAAGGAGCAATAATTTGAAATGACTTCTGATGAAAGTGAAAGAAGAAAGTGCCAAAGAATGCATTTGAACATCAAGAAGACAAAAATCACAGTTACAGAAAAAAAATACACAATTTTAACATAAATAATGAAGATATTGAAATTGTTTAAGGGTTTGTTAACTTGACTCAGCCATCAATTCCAATGGAAACTGAAGCCAAGAAACCCAGAGAAGGCTGAGACTCAGAAGGGCAGCAAGGGAAGAATTAGAGAAGATCTCTAAGAGCAAAGATGGGTCATTAGAGACCAAGGCTAAGATCATCCGCACCCGTGTGCTCCCAATTACTACATACGGATGCAGAAGTTAAACAGTGAAGAAAGCTTATAGGAAAAAGCTTGATTCACTTGAAATACAGTGTTGGCAGAGAGATCTATGGATATACTAGACCACAAGAAAGAGGAACAAGTGGGTCCTAGAGCAAATTAAGCCTGAAACGTCTCTGGAGGAAAAATGTCAAAACTGAAATTGTCCTATTTTGGGCCCATCAGGAGAAAGAAGGATATTTTTGGGGAAAAAAAATAATAATGCTGGGAAAATAGAAGGCATCAGGAAAAGAGGAAGACCAATATGAAATGGACTGACTCCATTAAAGAAGCCCGTAGGCACGAGTCTACAGGACCTGAGCAGGACCGCTGTGGACAGGACCTCGTGAACATCACTCATTTGTAGGGTCAACGGGGATCAGACTTTACTCAACGGTACATGACATACATTGAAAACGTGGCGACCTTAACAAATGTCTTCTTTGGAGACCTCAGCAAGTGCCATTTCTTATGCATGGTTGAGAGACTAACCTGATTCAAATGGTATTAAGAGCGAATGGGAAGGGAGACAGTAAAGACAACTCCTTCAAGGCCGGTGTGTTGGTTTTTAGTGGTTTGTTTGATTTTATTTTGTTTTTATAAGGGGGAGCAGGAAAACAACAGAAGCAGCTAAAAGGGGACAGGAGGCTAAAATACTTTTTTATATTGAGAGATTTTATAGTGTATGTGTATGCTAATGAGAATACCAATAGAGAAAGAAAGCTTCATCATGAGGAAAAAAGGAGCAAGGTCTTTGCTTAGACATGAAGAAACAGGATCCAGTGAAACCTAAGCCCCTGTGCTATGTCCATGTTGTGTCATTACTTACATGTCTGAATCTCTGAGGCTAGGAAGCCCTTTATGGCTGGGGCCGTGCCTCATTTACCTTGCCATCCCCAGCTGCAGCAGAATAGCATGGTGTTCATTAGCGTGCACTTTGGATGCGGATTGCCTGGACTTGGACCTTGCGTCAGGCAATTGCTAGCTGTGTTCCTGAGTAAACTATATATAAAACCATCTATAAAATGAGGATAATAATATTACTTCTGTGTGACAAGTATGAATGCATGTAAATTGCTTAGAGTAGTCTCTGACATGTTGCGAACGCACAATAAATGTTAGCTACTGTTACCCAGTGCAGAACCTAGCATGCAGTCCATGAATAAATGAATATATTTAAAAATATCTTTATACTGTAATTATTTCCTAGTATAGCCCTCTCTTGGTCCCAGCTTTGAACTCTGTTTCCCCTTCAGGTAATATTATCTAACCTTCACCTGCAGACTCATCTCCTGCTGGTCTCCTGAGATCAGTTCTGGACTTAGAGAAGGATTTTAGGTGCCTTTGGCTGGGTGTTTAGATGTTTAGATCTGACCTTGTGCAAACTCTTGACCCATTTATGCAAACTCAGTGGGCCTCTGCTCTTGTTTTTATCTTGTGCTCAAAACTCCATCTTTCTTAGTCATCCTTGTGTGTCTGATTGTTTCGATGTCTGTTTCTCTTTCTCCTTTTCGACTCCACATAATCTGAGCTTGCCTTGCTGTACTTCTGAGTTTGTAAACTGTGCTTAGCTCCACACATAACTTTAGAATGGGCATTAAGTTCCCTGGGCTCCCCTATAATTAATGCTCATAATTAGTGTAAATACGCTGCAGAGATTTGCAGCACAATATGCCACACATAGACCTAATGGGGACCAAAGGACTACTGGCCCCAATTTTGAGGCCTTTAGGATAAGGGAATTAGGCATCTAAAGGCTTCTAAGAGGGCTAATAAGGCACAGAGGATTAGGTAATTAATGGATCTAATGCCGCCCTGGAAAATGTTGTAAAAGGGATCCTCACCAGCACTGCTCCTCTGAAGGCAAATTTTTTGATGCAAGATGATTCCCATTTGCGGGGCTTTCCCTCTTGGGAAACATCCAGGGGGCATAAAGCTTTAGTTTGCACTTTCTTCTACTTGTGGCCTTGGAAAATAATTAAAGCTTTATCAGCAAGGTGCCACGAAGTAGAGTATTGAAGCAATTATCTGGATAATCCACACTGAGGAAGAAGAAAATCTTTATTTCTTGGCTTAGATTATTCAGCTTGGTTTTATTTTTGTGATCAGACAGTAAGACAACCATGCAGAGGGAATAAGGCACATAATAAGAACTTATTAAACATTTGCTGGATGACTAAATCTTTTGTGCAAGATATCAAGTGATATTAATAGTTCTTAGTAATTCTGATTTCTACCTTAATAATTATGGTTTGCACCGAAACTTCATATGCACCCTCATCTATTGGCTTGGTGAGGTAATGGACAGGGGTAAGTAGGCCATTGTTCCATTCCCCAAATGGGCCTTAGTTTACGCAGCTGTGGACAAGAACATGGCTTTTACTGAGTGGTTTCTTATAAAATGTTTTATTGGCTGAGATTTACCAACCATGCTGCACCTTTACACTTTTCTTAACCTGAACCTAAACCTTAAACTGGTTTTCTTAACCAGTTTAAAACTGATACTGCAATAGCCTTTGAACTTGGTGGCAGCAAAAATCAGTTAAGCCGCTAGTCTGCCCCCCCATGGATGAGCTAGTGAGTTGATAGATTGGTTTCTTTCACTTACCTGACAGAGTTGTGAAGGATTGTGTTCAAATCCTTCATGCTTTGAGTCAGGACACTAGTTTCTTTTTTGTTTGTTTTCTTTTTAATTTTTATTGTATTTTTTCACTATCATTTAACCCCCCTTACACCCCCTACCCCAGGACACTAGTTTTCATGTCCCATACCTTCTGTATTTCCTGACATTGGTGACTCTGAATTGTAGTTATTATCACAAGACCCTCAATTCTTGACCGAAAACTTGCATAGTTTGAAAGCTGGAGATTTTCAAACGAAGAATAAGAAATAGAAAAGAAAGGGGAAAAAAGACAAAGTTGATGGACAGGGAATGTCAGAATTTTGAGTTTATCCCTTTTAAAGAAAATTTTCTATTGTTTTGGGGAAAAAAGTTATTAAAGACTGAGAGATGAAAGCCTGGGTTGATTTGCTTTGTGATTTTTCATCATTTCCTTAACTTCGTTTTATTCACCTGAAAAAGAAAATCATTATATCAACTCACAGAATATCAGTAAGAATCATGTAAAATGCATGGAAAAGATTTTGAAAATTACTGACCACCTACAAATAAAAATGTAATGTCAGAAATATCTTTGATGTAAAAAAAAAAAAATCTTGATTTTCACATTGTGGGAATATCTCAAAACCAGAAACTTAGAAAACTAATTCCATCCCAGAATATGCTATGACAATTCATGCTCTAACTTATAAATGAACTAACTTATCAATGAAGGAAGTAGGTGACGTCCTGTGTTAAAATGAACTTTTATCTTATACCAGGCAGGCTCCTGGGACCTTATACTGGATTAGCCTTCAGTGAAACTAGTAAAAAAGTAACACAAAAAGCATTTTACAAAAATCTACAAATTATATTTCACAACAGGTAAAAGGTCATCTCTCTATTTTCCCCCACACCACCATCCAGGGTACTCGGTGAGAGGGCAGAGCTCAGGCCCGGGAACTCCCTTCCAGCTTGTGCACATGCTCAGTTCTTTCCTCACAGAACATAGAAATGGAGCGACAGATTCAGGAGCACTGTCCATTGAGGACCATTCCCTCTCTTCACAGCTGAGAGCCCCAGTCCACCCAATTTTTTGCAAGGTCCCCTGCAGTAACAGAAAGAGCCTAGGTGCTTGAAGCAAGAAGGACTAGTTATATGATATTAGTTCTGCTTCTCACTAGTTGTGTGGCCTTGAACAAACCACTTTACCTTTCTGAAATTTAATTTCCCCCTTTCCCTAAAATGTGAAAATAAAATCTACCTCCCACAGCTTCCGGGTTCCCTAGTTCGTTGTGGAGGGCTTTAATCCACGTCGACCCCCTTCACAGTCCTCTTCTGCATTTGTTGGCTGGGGAGGGCCGAGTGAATTCACAACTACCCCAGAGTCTTCCCATTCCCTCCTCTTTCTTCTCTAGATGACAGATTTGACAACCCAGGTAAATGTTCCCCAGTTATTCTGATTTTGTCCCCACTAGACACTAGGCAGAACAATCACAGTCCCCAGTACTCTCTGAGAATTCAATAACCATTCAAAGACACCCTGCTCCCATCAAGCAAACCAAGGAAGAGAGGGAGGGAGGGAGGAAAGGAGGGAAAAAAAGAGAAAGGAGGAGAAGATAATGGAAGAGAGGGGAGAGGGGGGTAGGAAAGTTAGTTGATTGACTTTCTAAACTCTGCACTTGGAAGCATATTTTAGTTTATTTGGAAGGAATTGGGAACAAGGAGAAACTGAGAATGAAGCATCGTTTCAGAGAGTTAAGGGTGGTGGAAGCGGCAGGCAGAAAAAAGAAACTGAGCTCAGGGTTTGTTCTTGCTGAGCAGGCTGTATTAGGCAGTCAACAAATTCCCCCTGGGTGCTGGAATAAGAAAGATGAATGAGACTCCATCTACTTCAAGTCTGTCCAATTGCATGTTCTTTGTTAATGGAAATGTACTATTCTGCTTCTGTCCAATAAGGTAACTAGAGCCATTCACTGAGCACTTGAAATGTGGCTAGTGTGGTGGTAGAGCTAAATTCTTAATTTATTTAATTTAAAGTAATTTAAATGTAAATAGCCGCATGTAGCTAGTGGTTGCCATGTCAGGCATCATAGATCTAATCTGTTGTTATTAGAATCATGGATTTCTGAGTGCTAGAATAAGTAACAATGATTTTAATCTATATGCTCTCTCTTCTGACACTATCAGACTTACCAAAGTTACTGCTATTACCTAACTGGATTGTGGAGAACGTGGGAAGTGTGAGGCCATATTTGATGTATCCAGTTCTAGCCACATGGATAACAATAACTGCCTATCAAGGACACTGACTAGGTTTCATTTAGATGTGGTGAATCAGTCTCTGTCTTAAGGATGACCATCCAGATTGTGTCTGCCAGTTGTCATTTGAGGAGGAGGCAGAGGAAATTCCTGTTGTAGCGGCGGTAAAAACGGTTCATAAACCTGCTGCTGATTCTTAACCTTCTGCATCCTTTGTAAGAGGATTCCTTGCACTGAGCCAATCCTTTGAAATCTTTTTTTTAATGGCCTGTTGAGACACATCAATAACCACTTAACGCTGAGCCTATCATTTCCAGAGCTGAAGAAAAAGTAGTTCAGAATGAAAGTAAGATTGTAAAGATTGTAAGACAACACAGATTTAATTGAGTACACACTTTATTGTCACAGTGATGTTAATTATTTTGTGGTACTTACTAAAATAAGTTAAGGTTATATGTATATTGAAGGACTAGAAACCCTCATTTAGAAAAATAAGTAAAATAAACATACGGAGTATTCGAGGCAGTTTTCACAAATGTCATACAGTACTGTCTTTTTCAGTCCTCTGTCGGGGCTCTTCACCCTTGGTTTATGTCCTTACGATCCCAACCATACAGCCTTTGACCAAGGCAGAGGCCTCTCTGGGAACCTCTACTCCACCCCCTGGCTGTGTCTGTATGAGTTTTATTACCATAGATCCTGCATCCAGGGTTCTTGGTGTCTACTCTGAAAACAATTCTTTGTATAAACGAATATCAGTACCCTAGTTGCTTATAAGAATTCCAAATTCTTTGGCCAGTTGTACTACCTCTTCTTAGTTCTTATGCATCTCCTCCACTGGTAGACTGAGTATTTTCTTTTTCTTTTTTTTTTTAAATTTCTTCCAGCGGAGAGCTGGGATTTTTCTCCAAACCAAGCCACAATGTCATCATGTGTTTAGCTTAAAGTTTCCCCACACCCTGGCCATGCTTACTCTGGGACTTCCCAGAATGTAGACAGTGATAGCAGCAAAAATAAAGCTGGGCTTTGCCAGTCCCCTTCCTCGTTTCTACTCTTCCCAGTACTGCCCACCCTCCCATCCCATATGCTAGCTTACAATTGGCTCCTTCTCGGCATAGGGCTTCCTCCCACCAGTATTTACCACTCTAGTCCTAGCAAATCTGCTGACCCATGACTAAACCCCAGTACTAAGTATTTCAGGAATTCTGGGAGCCCATTCAAGTTGTGCTAATGCTTGACATTTGGTGGTTTGGTACAGTTTGTAGTCGGCTACAAAATGCCCCAGTGCCTTATGCGAGGGACTGACCAATGCTGAATTACTTTAGCACTTGGAGTGCCTGTGACATTGAATTAGTAAAGGTCACCCAAAGACAAAATGAATCATCCTTGTGCCTTTAAGACACACTTCCCAGCTCATTATGATAAGATACCTGTTCAATTTTTGTCCTCCTACATGGAGATTAAGCCTCGTGTGTGTTATCTGCACTAATGAACCACTTGCTCTTATATCTCTTTTCTGGATGGTTTGTCACTGGCACTGTCCTGTCCTGTAAAGCCCCAATGACAGTGAGTTGTTGACAGAGTATTAGAAAGAGCTCAGATCTTTAAAGCCAGGGATGTGACAGAGAATTTTTTCAGTTTTCCAATCTCCGTACTCTCTTTGCTCTAACACGATTCCATTAAATCATAAAGATTAGAGCTTGTCAGACCCTTAGCATCTTTCCTCTGATTTGCAAAAACGAGTGTGGGATTTGTTATTAATTCTTGTTGTTGCAGCTACAGAGCAGGCACCATTAACTACAGCTAAGCCATTAACCTGATTGGTATTAATCAGAAGTGTCCCATGAGTCATATTGGTTGGAGAGGCCTGGATGTTTTTCAGTAAAGGGGCTTTGTGAAATCAAATGAGAATTGATTGATGATCCCAGAGTTCAGGTATTCAACTAAAGAACCAGCCACTTTCTGGGTATCTCACTGTAATGAAAGCACTCTCATCACTGCATACAAAGAAGCCAAGTTGGTTTAACTGGCCCTTCAGTAGGACTGAAGAGAAAGAGAGAGAGAGAAGCTGAGAGAAAGAGAAATGAACTCACCCAAAAAGTGTAATAAGTGATAACTTTGACATCCTAGGTACTACAAAGGAAAGACTGGCCCAGAGATGCGTTAGCCCTTACAGCATATCTCAATGGTTCCCATGGACCACTCAACCCATGTTTGAGACAGGTGTCCAGAAGCATTGTTTCCAGGTAAGGCACAAAAACAAAGTCAAGGAGTCCTCTAGGGGATTAAACCGTGACCTTGCTGTTGTCAGCACTGTGTTCTCATTAACTGAGCTAACCAGACACAGAAGCTATGCACAGCTAAGCTAACTCTCTATAAAATATGCCAAAATGAAGAAAGCATTCCTTGCAGGTTTTAAATTCTATTATTTCCTAGGCAACCTTCTTAAATGTTTTCACTGTATGGTTGCCCTCAAAAAATACTGTCATGCCTATGCCATCAAAAGAACTTAGCTATTTGGGTGACTACCCAGATTATTAAATAGCATTTACATTGAATAACTTAAGGGATGTTTTCAGCTGGAAAAAATGAAATTATACCAGCAAAGCATTTCCCAGTAACTTAATCACAATTAATTTGCCATTCCCATCACTGCTCAAATATAAATGGTCAAGATCCAGAGGGGATCGACACAGGCCGGCAGGCCTCCTCTGATCCTGCCTTCCTTCAGTGAATTCTCCTCCTTATGAATGCCACAAGCCAGAGTGTAGTGTTTTCTGGTTGGTTACATCTTGTTCCAAAAAAGGACTTAAGGAAAACCATGGAAATGCTTCATGTAATATATGGAAATCTATATACCAATACTACAGTATGAGAACGTAAATACATGGAAATTCAGTGAAGTAACAAACAATAGCAAAATAAAATAAAACCAGGAACATGGTTGGTATGCATAATACAGACCAGGAGGTTCTGCAGAGTTGCCAAAAGTGTTTTACAAATTTAGTTGTTCGGTTGAATTAAGAATCACAATATTTATAAAACACAAACACCATCCCCCAGAAGCTACATAGTGTTCCTGATACCAACCTCTGAAATAAATGTATGCCAAGGTTTCTACCCAAGGGAATGGGCACTTCGTCATGGAGCAGGTAAGGTTTTCACCCATGACCTGCCTGAAGGTCTGTAATAATGAATGTCGTGTGTCTCTTGCTTTTAGTGTTGACAATACAGGTCATGTAGCACCGATCGTTCATTCTGCTTACTGATACTTGGCATGCTCTACTCGGGTTGTAAATCGTGCTTCATTAGGCCTGGGTCTTGACCTGTTATCTAAACACTCTCTCCTTAGACTTAAAGTTAAGTTATATCCCTTTGTATTACCTGAAACATAGCACAGAGCTTTGAGCAGAGGAGGTTTCTCAAAAATGTTTGATTAACCAAGTTATCGATGATGAACAAAGATATGAGACAACTGTCATTCTTTCTGTTCAATGTTTCCCAATTTTTTATTCAACACCTTCTAATTAAGTGCCATGGTCCTTAATTCACATGATTACAATGGGTGGGAACAACCATATTCAAACATTGAAACACCACACCCTTGACCAAATCCAAAATGATTTGGGAAAGGTGCTAATCTAAGCTGTGTGAATGAGTGTCCTTACCTTTGGGAATTTGGAATTGAGACTATGTTATTCTAGTTAACCCAACTTAACTATTCAATGATGAGCTGTAATATCAGGCATTCTTGATATCATTGAGAACATGGTTATCTTCTGAAGAAATGTAAACTAGTCAACTCTATGTGAAATAGAGAAGAAAATCTCACAAATGCAGGGAAAAGGAAGAAATGAGAGGCAAAGAGAACTTTTGCAGTTCTACTCAGCACTTAAGTCCCTTGGTTCCCTAGACATCCGTGTATTCATATGAGAAAAATCATGCTTTTGTTTAAGCTAGCTTAGTGAATCTCTATTATTCTGTACCAGAAGTGTTAACTAATATGCTGAACCATGGTCACCTAATTTGCCAATGATATTCATTAGCTCATTCAATAAATATTTTATTAAGCACACAGCATTTCCAGGCACTATTCTTTGAGTGTGAGGTGCATCATGAAACAAAATAGACAAAGGTTTCTGTTATTTTCAATGTCATGCTACCCCTTCGTATGCTTTGCCCGAAGAAATGAGTGATGTTTATCAAAAAGACAGTATTCCTTAGGTTGTTTACAGTGGAACCTAATCAACAAAACAGGCAAGCAAGCAAAATATAACCAAAGACATGGAAATAAAGAACAAACTGACAGTAACCAGGGCAGAGGGGGATAACGGGGGAAGGAATGGGAAGGGTCATCAAGGAACAGGTATAAGGGAAGCACGGACAAGGCCAAATGGGGGAAGGATCGAGGGTGGGAGGTGGGAAAGTGGTGGTGGGAAAATGGAGACAACTGCACTTGAACAGCAATTTAAAAAAAGACAGTATTCAGGTATATTAGTATAGTTATTTTCAAACACTTGAAAGCTAAACAGATGAAAAATGGACTTGACCTAAAAGAATCAGGGAGGCAGGAGCTGCCAAAACTACTAGAGTTTAATAGAAAACCCATTTTATTTTATTTTATTTTATTTATTTTTAGAGAAGGGGAGGGAGGGAGAGAAGTATTCATGGGTGGTTGCCTAGCCCACAACCCAGACATGTGCCCTGACTGGGAATCAAACCAGTAACCCTATGGTTTACAGTCCAGCACTCAATCCACTGAGCCATACCAGCCAGGGCTGACAGAAAGAACATTTAAAGTTGTCTAATGTAGTGCCTCTCAAACTTCTATGGATCCTGGTGAATGAAACTTCTAATACAACATGTTAACTTTAGTGGCTCATGTACAGGTCAATACCTAGAAAGGAAACATAGAAACCTAACACATTTAGATTCTTATAGACTAAGAAGGAAACCCTGTATTCACAGAGAAGTATTTATGTGAAGAAAATAGCACAAACCATTGTTTAAAATTATGGGCTCTGGAGCCAGACACCTGCATATTAAACTTGGCTCTGCCCCTTACTTGCTGTGTGATTTTCTCAACTTACTTAACCTATTAGGTCCTCAGTTTTCTCATCTGCTTTGTGGTTTCCCTGAGAATAATAATAATCATCTACCTACAATTTAGGCTTGTTATGATGATTAAATGACTTAATATCCATAAAGCACTGTGAGCAGATTCCTGATACATCTTACGCATCACATAAGGATTTGTAAGTAAATCCTTGGAGTAAGATTTGGATAATTTTCCCACAAGGATCTCTATTTGGGAAGTATATGCTTGTGAAAATGGGATAACCCTTCTATATTACCCCTTTTTCTTGAATGGTTTCTGTTTTGTTAACCACCTAGATAAACTCTTAATTAGTCTAGCTTCTAAGACAATGGAGAACTGGCACTCAAAAATTGATTTTGACACATAGAAATAGAATTATTTGCTCATTGCTTGAAATATAAAATATATTAATTACTGTGTTTTCGCTCTTAAAGAGCCAATAAAGATCTCTTATCTCTTAAAGATAAACATTTATCTTTTCGCAAATTTTTTTCTTACCATAAAAATATGTCTCAAGGTTTATGTGTAGTAAAGCCCAACTCATTTAATCCTCAGATGGGCACTATAATCTCCATTTGACAGATGAGGAAGCCTAGTCTCAAAGGATTTAAGTGACTTCTGCATGGCCACATACTAGCAAAGAAGGAGAGAGGCAGGATGTAAGCCCAGGGCAGTAAAACTTTGATGTGAATATTTTTTTCCACTCTCTTTCATTCCCTGCTTCTCCTACGCTGATCTATCATACATATATTTTTGTCTATAAATTTATTTATATTTTCATGCTATGAAAATTCTTGGTTGTGGAACTGTTTCATTGGTTTGCCTCCTTCAAGCTGCAGAAAGAAAAGAAAGCCACAGGAGAGAAGGGAAAAGTCATGTCCTGCAGTCACCCGCCCTACATGCTGGGTGAAAAGACAATCAGTGATTCTCGAGGTTGCCTTCTGAAGTTTTGCCAGCCAACTAGCTAGAGCTCCTACCTAAATTTTCACTTCTCTTGACTGCTTTTGGGGGACCAGATGGACCCTTGTCAAGCTTGAGCGATTGACCCCAGATCACTCCTGTGCCTCTCTCCAAGAATGCAAAGCCCCTCTTGCCTTATCCAGAGATATTAAAGAAGGCTGCTTGACATTGGACATCAAATTGATTTCATGCCAAGATTTCACTCAAGCATGGGTGACAACCATTGACGTGTCAAAGCCATACAAGAAAAATAAACATGTCTGATGCAAAGAGTCCTTTGTTTTTGATGTCAGGTTGAATTATGCACCTTGTCTCAGACCTGACACTGGCTGTGACTGTTTGCTAGGAGGCAGAGTGGAGGCATGTAGGGTCTCAAATTGGAGTGTCGGAGAAGGGCAGAGGACAGCTGATTCAAAGGTAGCTATAATTTAGTGCTGGAGAACACTCTTCTTTCTTTCTGTATCCCTCATCGCCCCTTTCTCATCCAACCCAATGGAACCCCGTGGAACCCAACACATCATTCTCTGTCTCCTGCTTCTGAATGCTCGAAGTCACTTATTCGTCTGTCCTCCCCAGAGAGCAAGCCTGCTGCTTAGCAAGGGCTTAAAACAGCAACAATATTCCTCTCTTCAGTCATGTCCGCTCAAGGCGACACATGTCTCGGGACAAGCATTTCTGCAGGCATCTCAGCTGTTTTGACTTGACTAAAAGTGGGGGCTGCCCACAGTTAGGGCCTTTGTGTGGAGCTATTTCCTCTCTTCCCATCTAGCCTGAAGGATGCATAATCACTTTTCTGATGAGTTTCCTAGCTTTGTGGTTTCCCTGAAATCTTTTTTTTACAGCTGTGTTTACTCTTTTTATTTTTTTGTATTCTGTCTGAAGAAGACAGAATTTGCATAATTAAGAATGACCTGAGCAATCTCTCCTAATGCCTCCACTAAAACCTCTGACTATGCCTGTTAACTAATTACATCTATCATTGTGTCAGACAGGTAAAAGACTCCTTCAGTCTGTTGAGACAACATTATTCACCTGGGATTATCAAAGGTTTCAATTCTGGCCATTAGCTGAAATTGCTTGGGTCATTCATTATGGCAAATTCTGCATCCTTTCCAGACGGAGCAAAGTAAATGCAGAATCAGGAATAGATTAAATAGCCATGCATCAGAAGCCTAATTCAGAACCTCAGCGTCTTCTCTCCTTAGAGCTAAAGGATGAAAAATGAACAGAAAAACCTTGTAGTTTCCTCCTCTTAAAGCAGTTTTTGCTTCATAAATTTGGAGGTGATTATCATTTTCCTTTTTTTTTTCAGCCTATTAAATATATGGTTTAACAGAGACATAAAGAAAAAAAATGTTGTTAGATTTGAAGTTAAATTTTAAAGGGGGTTAACACCCTAAATCCCTTTTGCAGGCTACCAGACACCCCCATTAACCATGGATTGCAGACAGGGCCTTGAATTCATGCTGAGGGAGAGATGGGTAGGACACATGCAGCCTTACAGTTAAAATTTCTCCATCTGAACTGAAAACAGAACAAGAGGAACAAGGAATTAAAGATAATTTAATTTCTAGACATAAACAAGGAGTGGAGATGATAAAAATATCCCTGGTGGACTTGAAATTGAAATATGGGCATAATTGTTAATGAGTTGAGTAATTGTAGAAAAAACAGGTAGCATTACTTTATTCCTTTTGTAGATGCCTTTCATTTACTTTGCACATGGTTTCATTTGTCCTTTCCTCACACAGAATTCAGCATCCTTCTCAATGAATGCATTTTTATATTGATTAAGAATCCATTATGTAAAAAACTCTTTTCAGCTTAATAAAAGGATGTCAAGTAATACACTAAAATATAAGTAGTTTACATTCACATTGGAAAGATAAGTCATATAACATTAAGGATAACTACCAATTAAAACTAGATAATAACATTATTCATTAATACTGTGATAGTGTGACTTCTTGAAAAGACTGACTGTCCAATCACGATGTCTAATTCATGCAACGCACATGTTTACCACATCCCTTAAATGCGTTCTTGGCTTGTAGAGAGAGTGAGCTGAAAAATCACAAAACAATTAGAGAACTCAAAACACTGGTTGATGGAAGCACCTATATAAGTGACTAAAATCTATTTTTTCCTCCAGTTTTTTGAAATCCGATGTAAGGTTTATTTTCCTTTCTGTTACTCAAGGAAGTTTTCTGTCAGAAGGAGAGTAAAATACATTTTAGGTGAGCATGATACTTCCTTATAGTTATTAACAAACATATATTTGTCATGAATTCCTGTGCATAATAGGAATTTGAATTCCCATTATATATCAGGCCGTGAGCAACATGTTAGTGACAAATCGGTGAACAAAACACAAAAAATCCCCCACCCTTGGGAAGCTTATTTTTGTTGTAGAGAGACAGACATCAAATTCTGAACATAATAAAATAAGAAACTAAGCCCTGGCTGGTGTGGCCCAGTGGATTGAGCATCGGCCTGCGAACCAAACAGTTGCCAGTTTGATTCTTAGTCAGGGCATATGCCTTGGTTGTGGGCCTGGTCCCCAGTAGTGGGCACGCAAGAGGCAACCACACATTGCTGTTTCTCTCCCTCTCTTTCTCCCTCCTTTCCCCTCTGTCTAAAAATAAAAATAAATACAATCTTTAAAAAAATACAAAAAAATAAAATAAGAAAACAATACAGTATGTTGGAAAGTGACGAATCGGGCGGAAACAATAGAGGACGGTTAGGGCGCCTGGGGGACTGGGAGATGTAGATAAACATCGGTATGAGGAAAGGCCTCTTTAAGATGATGACATTTGGTCAAAGACTTGAATGAAGATGAGGAAGTACACCCTGTGGATTTCTAGAAAACGAATATTCCTGGCAGAGGGAACAACCAGGCCCTAAAGTCCTGAGGTGGGAGTGTACCTGGCCTACTCCAGAGCTGGCAGCTGGGCACATACAGTCAAATAGAAAGGAGGGAGGGGGAGAGTTGCAGTAGAACATAAAGTCAAAATCATGCAGGTCCTTTCAAGCCATTGGCAGAACTTCGGCTTTTGCTCTGAGCAAACAGTGATAAGTTTTGAGCAAAGGAGTAAAATGCACTGGTTTACATGGTTAAAGGCTTACTCTGGCTGCTCTCCTGAGAGTAGGCTGTGGTGGGGATAGAGGGGCAATAAGACAAGTGTGGAGAGTGTTCCAGTATTGCAGGTGAGATGGGACTGTGGTTTGAATTGTTTGGATCATGGATGCTTTCTGAAGACAGTGTTCGTATGATTTGCTTACAGGCTGAACAAACGATGAGAGAACAAGAGAGAAGCCAATGATGACTCTAAAAGTTTTGTTTTGTGAAATTGGAAGCAAGAAGATGTCATTAACTGAGTCAGGAAAAAGCCCATGGGTTGGCCCGGTGTGGGTAGCAAAGTCAGAAGTTAGTTTTGGGACCTGTTAAACTTGAGATTCTATCGGGTATCCAGATGGAGATGGTGAGCAGTCATTTGTATATTCTGGTCTAAACTTCTCTGCAGAAGATATGTAAATTTGGGAACTATCAGTTTATAAATGTCATTTAAAGTCATCAGGTTAGATGAAATCAACAAGGGAAGTGAGCATTGACAGAGAAGAAAAGAAACTAAGGATTGAGGACTTGGGTATTTCAACGTTAAGAGGTGATGGGAAAGAAAAGGCATTTTTAAAAAGAGAGACTAAAAAATTCATTGACTAGAGTGTTTTGAGCAGGAGGGCATGGCAACTGTGCAGAAGCTGGGAGGGCAGGATGAGGCCTCAGACTTAGCCATGAGTTCAGCAAGTGGAGGCAACTAATGACTGACAAAAGCAGTCCCAGTAAAGAGGCGGGGCCAAAAGCTTGGTCTGAGCTGGCACAGCAGAGAATGGGGATTGTGAAATTAGAGATACAAACGACCGAAACATTTTTATTGTAAAACAATCAATGAAGAAACCCTACAAAAATAAATGTATGCCTTGATGACTTGTTATAAGGTGAACCCCTTTTTAACCACAAGCCAGAGCAAGAAATAGAACTTTTCCAGCCATCCCAGAAGCCTTCCTACATCTCATATCCCTGTTTCAATCACTGACACCCAGCATCCTGATTTCTGTCCCAGTCACCTCTCTATGCTTCTTGATGGTTTTATAAGTTTGGGAGGTAATTATATATCAGTTCCAGGCACAGAGCTCCTGAAACACTTACAGTTTCCTAAGTAATAAGAGAACTAAGGAGCATTTTTGTCCTAAGGGGATAATTCTGGGTGACTCCTAATGGCTCTGGATGCAGAAAGACCAAGCCATGATTGAAAACTTGGGATTTTCATTCCCATCGCCATTTTCCACACAGGAAAGGCTGGAGGAATTGACAATGGAGCATGCCTAGGTAAGGAATCCTCCATAAAATCTCAATGCTACAAAGTCTGAAGAGCTTCCAGGTGGGTGAGCACTACCACAGTCCGGGAGGGTGAAGCCCCCCAACTCCACGGGAACAGAAACTCTTGTGCTTGGGACCTCCCCAGACCTCATTCTTCACCTGGTTGTTCATATGTATCCTTCATCGTATCCTTTAATAAACTGGTGAGTGTGCTTCCCTGAGTTCTGTGAGCCACTCTAGCACATTATCAAACCCAAGGGGGGGTTGTAGGAACCTCAGATTCATCACCGATTGGTTAAAAATATAGGTAACAACCTGGAAGTGTGATTGGTATCTAAAGGAAAGGGGATAGGCTGAGCCCTTAACCTGTGGGATCTGGTGCAGTATCCAGGTAAATGGTGTCCAAATTGCATTAAATTGTAGGATGCAGAGCTGGTGTGGTAGAGAATTGCTTGGTGTGGGGAAAACTCCCACACATGTGGTGTCCTAAGTGTTGTGAGTGTGCTAGTAACGTGAGAGGAAGGGAGATTCATAAGAGGAAATAAAAGTAGGGTTTTTCCAACACACAATCAACTGTGCATTCCTAGAAGCCATTGTTTAGTCTTGTCCATTTGAAAATTTATGTCTTTTAAATTTCTTCTAAACTATAAGTTTCCCCTCATTCCTATTCTAGTGAGTTCATGCATCTGGGCTTTGAACATCAGTAGTAGATGCCAGGTTCAGCAAAAAATAGACAGACAGACAGACATTATGGGCCTCCTGTTGAAAGAATGCACCACTGCCTGGAGTCTTGGTGAAGAGATCAGACATGAATCCGATCAAGTCACGACACATAGATACCAATTTGCAGGAAAAGTGAAGAACAAAGAAAATGTTGAACTGCACTATGAATACGCCATCAACAAAATCCAGGCTGTAGAAAACTACATCAACAAAATCCTAGGTTTTATTTTATTAAGATACTAGCCTGCCTGTAAGCTAATGACAATGATCAAGCAGAGAAGGGAAAACTAATGATGCAAGAGAATTGCTGGAGCGTTGTCTATAAGTATCCAAGAGGAAGAGAACCAAGACAAAGGGCTCAGTGCTGAGAATAAACGCACAAACAGAAGAAAAGGCTGCTTCATGGGTGCAGATTTGTACAGGAAACTGGCTGCCAGAGTGGGAATCGGGGACATCTGAAATGCTTTGACTTCCTCAGTGAAATAAAAAACGGAGATTAAGGAAGACTAGGAAATTATGTAAAATATCCATCAAGGGAAGCGGCAAAGCAAATGGATTAGGAAAGTTCAGTGTGACTTCTACAGAATTAATTACTATTTTTGTTACAGTTTTCTGGACATGGATAGCCAGGGTACCTTATATTGACAAAAAAATTCTTTCCGTCGAAATTTTCTCAGTGTTTCTCATAAATTGGGTCTTTATGGAGTACCACCTCTTATCCGTTCTCTGTACATTAGAGCTCACCACTGACATCAAGTAATTCTATTTAATGTATAATAGTTAGGACTGGCTGTAGAGCCTTTGTACTGTATCAAATTAGCTACACCAGAACATTTTCCAGAATTCCCTTCCTTGTACGATTCCTGGTTAGTGTTAGCCATAATGAATCCTGAGATTTGGAAGGTAGACATGGAGGAGTGGCCGTTTTTACTCTCTGAAGGTCAATGAGGGTATCCGGCACTATGGCGGCTTTTGCATCTTGTTAACTAGTTGGCTCACCTTTTTGACCTGGACACCTTTTTGACCTGGACAACTCCTGAGCCTGCAGCTCCTCCAGAAGCATCCAGATCTCCTTCTTGGTTTCCCTATGTTGAGACAAGTGTGTAGACATCATGATGGCAAAGGGCATGGCCAGACATGTCCTTTTGGTTAGTCACAATATCAAGGCTGGAAGCAGTGAGAAACAGAGAGGAATTCCAGCTTGTCTTTATGGGTCCAACTTGTCCTCGTGGGTTTCAGGCTGTTCCTGCCCTCATTCATGGCTGGTTTTCCTTCCTGACTTCTAATCTGGCTGACCTATAGCAACCAACTTCAGACCCAAGAGCAGCTGAGGACAGGAGACTTCTCTGCCAGCTCCTCTGATAGAGTAACACTGAATCCTTATAATAGCGCCTTATTTTATATCACTCAACTGTTTTGTTTTTCTGAGCAAACCCTGACTGGTACACTGGCTGTTGCCTACTCTTTCAAGTCAGCTCCCTTTGCAGTGTCCCTACCTGCTCTGCTGGCCTCGGATAAAGTTATTCTGGGCCAAAAGTAGAGGGCTCCCACTGTAGCTAGCAAAATGTGAGAAACGACTGGTCTCCCTAGTCTTCTCATTCTGTAACAACAAGAGACCAGGGCCTTTGTCCCTGTGAATGCTTCTGTTCTCGGGTGATTCAAACTTGCAATTCCTAATATCAGAACAATGTGTTAGCCATGCTGGAGCCTTAGATGAAATGCTTTTTATAAGAGCTAATCAGATTCTACATTAATGAGAGAAATATGAAGCTAATCAACACCACAGAAGGTCTCTAGGCTCAGGCCTATTAAACTTCATAAAAAATTAATGACTGAAAGAGCAGACTCTTTTGTAAGGGGTCTCTTGTGGTTGGATAAGGGCCTGAAGTCCCATTCACCTCTCATTACATTGAATTAGCCTCACTTTCCAACCCAAAATATAATCCATCAAGTAGCATTTTCCACTGGGTGTTAGACGGCCAGTGTTTGAAAACACTTGTAAAATATTTATTACTTTTTCTCCTTCCCTTTCTTCCCTTCATTTCCCTCCTCCTTCCCCTCTCAGGCAACCCCCTCGCCTCACTCACTGTGGCTTTTCCCATTTTAATTAAAGAGATTTGTACTTCTAAAGCCTTCTGGGAAATGTCTTCGGTGATTGTGGTTTGAAGATGCCTCTGGAGCTGCTTGGCAGGAAGCCCCTAGCCCCTCGCTCAGTGCATGTTCAACCTCTGCTCGCAGAAGCCAAGAAGGGCGAGGCAAGGATTTAGACCCATGGGATTGAAAAATAATACTAGCACATCCCTTTCTGAACTCAGGTGCCCTTGTGTGTGTGTGTGTGTGTGTGTGTGTGTGTGTGTGTGTGTGTGTGTGTGTGAATGTTGGCTGTGATCATTGAATAGATTCAGAAAAAAAGACATTTATCTACAAAGCTGGTGACCTCAGTTCCAATTAAATCAAAATGCACGCCCCCTCGTCCTGCTACTTTTACCCTAAACTATAATTCACCTTAGCCTGGTTGTTGTTTAAGGTTAGACAATCAACTCTATTATCCACCCAGCAGATCCAACAGGCACGTGGCTCTGGGAGTATGCAGGTACGTACTTACATATAATGGGGTGAGGAGGGGGGCTTCTTTGTGGGCTCTAACCATAAAATTGACCATTACCATGATTCCTTTAAATACTGAAATCTTTCCCACCTTGAAGGGACTCTAATAAAAATGGCGCTGCCATTTGGGAGGCATCCCACCTTAAGGGGATATTAGTAATACCGCACAGCAGAGTTCCCGAAGGGCTGAGGACAAAGTTCTAGGGAAATTGGTCACAGCTTGATAACCCTGGCAGTGTGTTGGGCAGAGACACTGGAATGAGTAGAAGGGAAATGAAGTGGAAAATGGAGGCAAACCAAAGAAAAACTCATACATTTGGCTGGAACCTCAGTTTCACAGCCTCCTCGAGGCCTCTTTCATTTATCCACCTCCTTCCTAATTCACCAACCTCCAGGCCATATCCACACAGCAAAACTGCCCAGCACTCCCTGTCCGTTCTTTCATCTGATTTCTTCTGAAGATTCTAAATGCGGATGCAGCTCTGGGGATTCTTGTAATACAAGCTATTAACAGGTTCCTGCAGCATGTACCACAAGAGGTGTGGAAAGGGGGTCAGCCTACACTGGCTAAAGTTTGTCAGGATGTATGTTTCCCTGCTTGTGGTGTCATCTCATATTTCTGTTTCTCTGCTGACATATGCAGGGATCAAAAGAAAGGGTAGTTTAATACATGGGTTCATATTCATGATTCAGGAAATACTGGCTTACTCTAGAGTTCAGGATTCCTCTCAAAGGGGCTCTGGGAATCAATGGAATATAGCAATATTTGGAATTGACAGATGAATAGGACAGCCCCTAACACTATGTTTAATAGGTCCATTTGCCATATAAATTGTTTTGTAATCAAGTTTTATCCATGAAGTACAAAAACACCCTATTAATGTAGATATAACTGTTAACCTAGACATAATGAAAACACATAGAAAAGTGTCATAAAGACCACATGCTTTCCTTTATGGGAGAGACACTGGGTTACCTTCAGAGGATTCACTTAAAGATGATGTAACAAGCTTTTACAGCCTGATTTCCTCCAACAATACTTAACTTCTTTCAAGCTATAGTCTACAACAGATGTAAAATAGTTAAGTATGGAGTGTAGGAGGCTCCTAGAAGCCAACACATTACGAAATGACTTCTGAAAAGAGCGGTGGAGGCTCTGGAAGATTCGTCAAGCTCTGAATGTACAAGTGTGTGTGGGATAATTAAAGGAGAAGATAAACTATGCCCTCTATCATTAAAATAATTCTGAGCAATCTCTATACTAAGGCATGGTACATTAACTGGTGTATGTATTCGTGACTCTCTGATCAAAAAAGGTTTAAATTGCTTTCTGCCTACTCTGTTCAGCAAAGCAAGAGATTTTGTTAGAGTTCTCCATAATTGCATGTACACACACAAGAATACTTTGAAATCACGGTCATGTGCATAAATACTATGAAGCCTCTGTTCCACTCTTGATAAAGTGTTTAAAAGCTTTTAACCCTGTTTACTGAAGTCCCTCTGTGCCCAGAGATCCATGCTATTCTTACAGGTTGGCTAAGTTCCTGAATGCATTCAACTGGCAGAAATCTTTCTTTTTCCTTTACTAATGAGATTGCCCCTGTCCTAAGATAACAGCCTGCCTTCTCTTTAGGAGAATTCCAATCATCACCCACAGAAATAGAACCCTACATCTTTGCTCAAGAACATGATGGTTCAATAATAGTGAATTTCTCAAAATCTAAGTTATCTTCTATTTTATATCAATTACTCATACCAAGTTGAATTTGTGAACATAGAACTTTGGACCATTCCTAAAAGCTTCTATCTCAGCATATGTTCTAGAAATAATATTTTTTAGGCTATCATTTATAAAGCATGTACAGGATGCCCATCTTTGGTCTGAGTATTTAACATATATTACCTCGTTTAATCCTCACAACAACCATGTGTTCTATATAGTTTATATTATTTTTTAAATTTTTTTATGATTGTGTAATTACAGTTGTGCCCATTTTTCTTTTTTAATTGATAGGGATAATAACACTTAAAGGAATTAAATGGCTTATCCAAAGTCAGGCTTTTGGTTTGTTTGTTTGTTTTTCTTATTCTTTTTTTAAGTTGTCAGTTTCACTTGACATTCCATATTATTTTATATTAGTTTTAGGTGTACAGCATAGTGGTTAGACGTTTGTATAATTTATGAAGTGATCCCCCCATAAACCTAGTATCCACCTGACCCAAATCATGCATTTAAAAGTAGTAGAATTGTGACACAAGCTCAGATATTTTTACTTCTCAAAATTGGGGAATTAGCCTCAATAACATCTTAAAGTTTACAGACCAGTGTAATATCAAACCCACAGAGAAAAAGAAATGTGTTTTCTCTCTCACTGTTTTTAAAGTAGCAACAGACATATCTCTGAGTTTATTATGTGATGCAGTTTCTATTACTGTGATAACTATTTTCCAAAGATGGACTTGGACTTGTCCATAATGGACTTGATATGCAAGCCCTTATACAGTCCTCTGTCCCACTGAATCAAGGATTGCCTTTGGTTCACTATAACTACCAAAAGAACAAAGCCAAGCACCATGGAACCACTCGCATAGAGCAAGATCGACCCCTAGAAGGGAAGCAGCAACCTGTGTCTAGCTGTGAATCAGGAACTATAAAGTACTGCCTGCCTCTCTCACTTTTGGACAGGGAGTGTCTATCTAATCTCCGTCCCACCGCTGGATGTGGGTGATGGTGGAGGGCAAATGATGTTTCTCCGTAGTTTTAGGTCATCAGCTTGAGAAGAACCTTATTCAAGGAGCTGCTGTTTCATCAACCCACCTGATTTAGATGACGAGTTTGTGGACCTCACGCCTGAGCCTATGCCATAGCATGATGAGAATTTGGGGGTATTGGAAAGGGAAAAGAGTATATTCTGTAGATGGGAGGAATGTAAGTTATTCAGGGCCAGAGAACTCTAAAGAAGACCCCCAATGAGCTGCCAGGACTCCTTTTCTAGAGGGTGCCCAGCTTTGATCACTGTCTCCTCAGCTCTGTGACTCTGTCCTGCTTTTCAGTGGGTTCCAGTGTTGCTTTTTAGCATAAAGCCTTGTATAACTTCCAATGTTGGGACATGTCTTGAGGAAGAACCTGGCCAAGTATGTTGAGGCCCCTCCTATCTTTGATCGAATCACTCTCTCTACACAACCAGTGAAATATCAGCTGATTGTTTCAGTCCCCTGGCAGTTGCTGTATGCCTGAAACAGTATCAGTTACTTGCCGATGGCCAGATTCAGCAAATACTCTCAAAGAAAGAGCAGACACAGCTCATTAGCTCACTTCCTATAGGCTTTCCCTCTCTGGAAACCTTACCCCTTCATTCTGAATGGCTCCAGTATCTCCATGAGGCCATTGTACAGATGATTTTTGTCTGCCAGCTTTTTCCCTCAGATGGAGCACTGCCCTACGGCTGACTACTCCATCCTACTAGAAGCAGTGGTGTTATCCAATCTAAGGTTACCGGCTCCACTGCAATTCTTGAAGAGCTACTGTCTTCTTGAAACTTATGACTAGCTTAAGTGATCTTGCCTGGTGTTTTCTCATTTTTGTCTCTCTTTCCATCATAATGTAGCTTTCTCTATATTAAAAAATATACAACTTGTTTCTTTTTTGTTTTGTTTTTTTTGTCGTTGCTAACTACTGAATATTCAGATAGAAAGAGAACCCAGTACATGGTAAATTCTCAATAAAGAGCTGGTGAATGAATGACTATGGAAGGAAAAAGACACAGAGCCCCTCAGATCAAGAGCTCTGCTTTTCCATTAGTTTGAATTCTACCTATGGCCTAATAAAGTTCTGCACCTGAAGAGATACACACATAAAAAACATTTTGAATAGTTTTTACTTGAGAGAATTATAAACGAAGGCATTTGTATCCAACAAGAACAAATTCTTCTTCCCTGGATACCCAGTTTCTCCAACAGTTTGTCTTAAAGTCAAATAGCATTGTTTTGTGTGTTCTTTAAGTTTTTCTTTGTGTCATTGTGTGTGATCATATTGCCACTAAGGGAAAAAACATTACCAACAAAGCGACCTTATCCATACCCAGCTCTGCCTAGTTTTAGCTCAGCTATGTTTCATCCGGAAGGTTGGTAAATCTCGTACTTTTGTTTTTATTTATTTATTTTAAAATAAATGTGTATATATTCATATAGGTATATGACACGGTGATTCGATATATGTAGTAAAGTGATTATTACAACCAAGTGAATTAACATATCTGCTGTTTAGTTACTTTTTTGCAATGAAATTCCTAGAATCTACTCATTTAGCAAATTCCCAGTTTTCAATGGCTTTGTTAACATCATCGTGATGCTGTATGATCTCTAGGTTTATTAAATAATTGCAGAAAAATCTAATGATTTTGGAACTCTACCATCTACCTAACTTATCATTTCTACCTTACCTGTGCTCACAGAATTCTCTGCTAGCCAGCTTCGGTTTCATCCATCTTGAGTAATACTCCTAACTGATCATCAATAATATTCTAAAGAGAAACCAGAATCACCAGTATGATGGATGAAACAATCTCTGCAAACTGAAGTCACTATTAGTCAGCCTTCTATCATTTTTCTGGTGATGAAAAAAGCTGCAAGGATTAGAGGATGATTTGCAAGACTTAGAGAGTCCTGATGGCCATGACTTTTCTTGTACATTTAAAAATCAATAATTG
This sequence comes from Mormoops blainvillei, assembly GCA_004026545.1. NCBI lineage: Eukaryota > Metazoa > Chordata > Mammalia > Chiroptera > Mormoopidae > Mormoops > Mormoops blainvillei. The sequence continues at coordinate 45,729 of PVJD01007101.1, read as the reverse complement.
ACTTGCAATGAATTCTGTCTTTTGATATCAATTTCAGGTGGCATTCACATTCAGAAATTATAATTTGCTATGTTAAAAATAAGATGGCTTGTTGCAGACTGCTGGCTACATATTCCCTGGCTATAATATAAAGATAGCAAAACAACTCAAGATGTGATATTGCAGCATTTCTGCTGAGAAGTGCTTAATCTTTGCATCATCTACTCTTGCTCCCCCAAGAACAATCTCTTGGGGGAAATTCCATACACCTCAGCCCGGTTCATTTAATAACCTAGTGAGCCAGGGCACTGCAGAGCGACTACAATATTTCACTTGCAACTCTTCTTTAAAAAATTAATTTTATTAGTTGCTGAACAGTGGAGGCCAATAAACAGTCTTTGCCTCCAACCAGGCCCATATCATTTGAATTGAGAAACAGCTTCTTCTTTCTATGAATCTCTCTAACCACCAACAGGAGCCGTCCCCAGGGTCCAATATGTCAAGACAAGAAATGTGCAACAGTTGAGGAGGTAACAGTTGGAGATGTAAACTGATGATGTCACTCCAGTCTCTGAAACAGGCTCTGCTTTAAAAAAATGCCTTTAACTTTCTCTCCCTCAGGGTTCTGGCTTGAGAGCAGAAGCCCTTGGGAATCAGTTTTATTGCACTGCAAAGAAGCTTTAACCATAACAGAGGTGCCAGGATGAGTTTGGGCATTAGGGAGATGGGCGACACAGGTTCCTGTGGTTAGGTCATTTCTAAAAGAAAAAATGGGGGGCTTTGCTGACCAAGTGTAAGGTCTGCTTTTTGTTTGTTTGTTCGGTTTTTGTCACTACATATTTCACTGGTATATGTCTCACATTTCAGGAAAGTTGGAATCTTACCAACGAGATTGAAAAAGCCTGTTGATTATCTGTGACATTTCTCTTAACAGAATACTGCCTAAGGAGAAGAATTATGATCCATCTTCAGTATGGGTACCAGTGGCCTAAAATAGAAGCCTACATCCACAGGCAGAAGTGTTTACATTTAACTCCTGATGTTCTTCAGGGTTGCAGTAGAAGGTCATTGTGAATCCACAATCTAGCAAATAAGATTAAAAAATAAATATATTTTTTAGTGATATTAATATACAGTATGCATGTGTATATATAAAACATATGCTATATATGTATTCATTCAAATCTTAGTAAATTGCGAATGATTGCTAAGTAGACTGGAGATTAGCGGGGCAAAACAAAGGGAAAGGAGTACAAAGATTAACTCTAGGTGAACTCCGCCTTCTGTGAACCCCCAGGGCCTGTGGGCCTCTGCTTTCTGCAACACCTTTCCCCGCAGGCCTGCTGCAGGGCCTCTCAGCTCCTCCAGCCTCTCCTGAATAAAGAAAGAGAATAAAGCAGTGACACTTCCAAATCCTCCCTTGAAGCAGGCAGCTCAACAGCGAGTTGGGCAGGGGTACCTGGAGGAAGAGTTGGTGAGCACTGGCAGGAGCAGGAAGTGATGAGCACAGAGCAGGGTTAAGGCAACTTTAACAAGAAAGTGTCGCACACTCTCTCTAATCATTATTTGCTCTGTCTTTTCTCAGAGCTCGTACCTGTGGCAAAGGGCACCATAATTTTGTCAAGAAAATGAAGGAAAGGGATGCTGCGAGGAGATGGAGCACATCGCCTTACTAGAAATTGCCTAATTGCTGACTATAAGGTGTAGGTTTATGTGGGCAACATACACACATGCTCACACAGACAAGCAATTCAGCCGAGCCATGAAAATACCACTGACCCTGAATCTGGAAGAAATCAGGTATTAAGCTTAAAAGAAATTAAACGTTCCTTGCGTTCTCTTTCGGTTCGATTTGTGTTTGGTTTCCATGGGAAGCTACAGCTGGCTGGTGGAGGCAACTGATGTTCTCTTCTTACCTGGCCCAGTTCCACTGACCGGCTTAAAAAGATCGTATTCACCCTCATTTTAAACAAAGTTACTGCTGTTTGTCTAGGTAGTAGCAGCAACATCTATAGGGCTTTTTAAGTAAAAATGGATATTTAGAGACTTATCTACAACAGAGATTAATATGCACATAAATCATCTGAAAATCTTGTTAAAATGCAGGATCTGGAATTCAGTAGATCTGGGGTGGGACCTGAGATTCTGAAGTTCTAACAAGCTCCCAGCTGATGCCAAGACTGCTGATGTGTAGGCCACGTTTTGAATAAAAAGAGTACATGGGTACACCAGAGGGCCCTTGTAGGCAAACATGTGTTCCAGGATCTGAAGAGTGACAGCGAGAGCAAGAGAGAGAGAGAGAGAGAGAGAGACAGAGAGAGCTCTGCCAAATGGTTTCTGACTCGCCTAAAAAGATGGTTAAGTGGGAACCCATTGACCTGCTCGGGAAGGGCCCTCTCTCACTATTTAGGGAGCTTATTCCCTCTCAAGGGTGGTGAATACCACCCTACCAAAGGTAGTGTCGTGAGGGCTCCGCCACCCCTTTTCCTCACCCTCAGGGGACGTGACTGTATCTAATGGTAGCTTGTGCTTCATTGCCCATTACTGACAGACTGTGAGCTTGTCACTGCCCAGAGTGACAACTGATCGGTCCCTCCATTCAACCCTGCTATGAACAACCAGATTAAATTTATATACTTCTTCACCCTGTGGAGGGGTGTCCTGACATTCTGGGAAAATTGAGGGTAAGGAGGTCACTGCTGCTTTATTTGAGACCCAAAGCCTTTTCTTGGTGCTGTTTGACGTTATCCAACATACATTTTTAAATCTGTAACAGGAGTGAAGAGCTGTAATTGGTTTGAGGTACCCAGAGACTTTCTGGACAGACAAGATCTGTGTCAATGCCCCTGTAAATTACCAACAGCTGAGGCATGGAGAATAGAAAAGGAAGCTCTCTGTACAGGCCAGGGAAACCAACTTGTGTCATTCAGGGAGGTTCGAGCTCCCAAATCCAGGGACCCCCTCGAACAAAAATAATCCTTGTTTTCCTTGCACACCAAGACTCCCAGCACCCAAAGGAGCCCATGTCCTCTTCTAGTCCTTTCCACTGTCCCCCTGCCCTGCTGAAGGAAATAATCTGCAAAACCACCCTCTCAGTCCTTCCTTTGTGATCGAAGGAGTTTCTGCCCAGCAGAATGAATCTTCTGGAACCCAAGCTATGCTAAGTTCAGCAGGCTTCAAAGTCTGTGCTGCATGTGAAGCATTTAGCTTCCTTCCCATCCTGGCTTCCCCTCAACCGGAAAAAGTCCGTTTTCTCTTCTGAGGGTTATCAGTCTCCTATAAGCCAGACACAACCTGTTTCCTCAGAGGTTTGCTCAGACATTTTCTAATAGAAGATAAGAACTTTTGTGAGCTGTTTCTTGGGTACCAGGAAAGAGATATCCAAAACGTTGCAAGTGATTAGGCTTCCTTGCCCTAGACTCTGAAATCTCTAGCAGGGGTGGTCCAACCTTTTGGCATCTCCGGGTAACACTGGAAGAAGAGTTGTCGTCTTGGGTCCCACATTAAATACATGAACACTAACAAAAACAAAAAATCTCATAATGTTTTAAGTAAATTTACGATTTTGTGTTGGGCCACATTCATAGCCATTCTAGTCTACATGTGGCCCAAGGGCCGCATTGGACACCCCTGTTCTAGAGACTTGTTTCTAAGGACTGCATTACATTGGCAGTCTCTCCTTCTCCAGATCTTACCTTTAACTTCAAATACTAATTCCTTTAAGTTCTTAAGTATTTTTTTAGGTTTCTTTCTCCCTTATCTCTCTCGCTCCCCTCTTCCTTCCTCTCCCCACTTACACACACACACACACACACACATAAACACACACACACACACACGATGATCTGAACACCATTAGGAGAAAGGACATGTGCTATCTTGAATCCGGGAAGTATATGAGCCGTATAATCAATAAAATGCATTACATGAATTGCTTTTGGGTTTTTTTTTCTTCTCCGAGAAAGTCTTAATTCCTCAGCAGCATGAGTCCAGCTGTTGGTCTTTCAGCAGAGCTGGGAGTAGGCAGAAAAAGAAAATTAGTTTCTAAGAAGCTATAATCTCTCAAGACCTCTATTGCCTTCCCCTTTCCCCTTTTGCTCTAATTCTTCGCCTCTCCCTGACTCATCACAAGTTATATCTTAAAAATACCCATAGTTACCATTAATACAGACATGAGAATTCCTGTTTGGAGTAAGAGAGAGTAGAGTCCAAGTCAGACCTGCTCCCAGGCCACAATAAATGAATAATTTCAAAGTGAACCTTAGTCATCCTATTGTAATACATGTTCTTAGGCCTGGGTCACTTGCTCCAATTCTCTTCTAAACACATTTTATCCCATTCCCCGTATTCCTGATTTCTGGTATCATGTGTGTCATTCTCAGAATGGACACCCAGTGTATCTAGGAATTTGGATTCCTAGATACTTCCTTGGATTCTCACCTTGATTATAATTTGCATGTTTCTTCTGGATGCCTGGGCTATGTAGCCATTCATAGTCAACTGCCGTAATTACTTAGGCTGGTCCTCGCCGAAGTCACCATCACAGTACTCATCCCGTGTATATTAATGAAAAGCAGACACGTGGTGTTTATTTAATTTGAGTGATGTTGAACGAACATGCTTTGATTTTTACAAATATAGGCAACTTTTGTATACAGCCTAGTTTGGCTTTATAAATAATAGCTTGCTTACTGATTGTCATGCATTCCCCAAATCAGGTATCTTGTTCAATTTAGTTCTATGATCTGTATATTTTTCTGATTTTTACCGAAGCTGGCTTTCCAAGAGCAGTAGGGAAGACCCAAGGGAGATTTCTTCAAGGACATCGCTATGAAAGATGATATAAACGAGAGAGAGAGAACGAGAGGGAGAGAAAGCGGAATCCCCCATGAGGAGCCAATGCTTTTTAGCTGATGGCTTCATAGTCATATTTCCATTTAATTTTGAATTTCCGTAAAGATGCTGTAAGTGATTTGGACTTGCCTTCAAGAGAACAGGCATGTGGTGCCTTGAACCCATGGAGTAAATGTGCCGTACAATCGATAAAACACATTAAATGAATTGCTTCTACTTTCTCCCCCTCATGAGAAATTCTTAATTTCTTTTGCTGCATACTGCACAGTACCAGCTGTTTGTATTAAAGGAAGGGAAATAGGGAGAAAAGAAAATGAAATTGGTTGCTGAAAGATTAGCACAGGCTAGACCTCTGTTCAGCAAGTTCCACAAATGAGGGATGTTTCCCCCTCTTTGAGCAGAATAAGATGTTTTAAATGTGTGTGGATTGCATACCTCATGCTTACTGAGTGCACATCGGAAATAATACTTTAAACCCCCTCTGTGGTTAAGCATCTTCTTTCTTACAAAGGGTAGCTATATGCTGCACAGCTGTTCGGATCGGGAGTCAGAGTATCCCGGAGTCTGGGGGAAGTTTTGGGAAAACTGTTCCCTCAACAGAAAAGTCATTTACTAAACAATCATCCAAAAAACAGAGAAATTCCATAGGTGGCATGATAAAGGAACCCAGAGGGACAAGGTCTCACAGGGGTGGTTAGAGATGAGCTGCAGCCAACCACTGAGAGATGAGCGATTCCATAGAGGAAGGGGCCCATTGCAAATGTTGGTTAGACAAAAATAAAGTTAAACATCAGAATTTTAACATTACAAGCTATCGTGTGGTAAACCCTATACTAATTAACATGTATTATTTCATTAATCTTGTCAGGCTTGTACTTTAATTAACTAGTCATATTTTATAGATAAGAAAAGAACAACACAGAAAGTGACCTGTTCCACTGCCCCATGACTGCTTCAGTGGCAAAACAAAGACCCAGACCAAAGCAGCTGTGCCCCAGAGCCTGTGCTGTTATAAACCCTGCTTGACCCCAGAGCTAGCAGGAAAGGATACCTTTCTTATTTTCCTTCTTAAACTTCAGTATTTTTTAGCATGTGGTTTTATTCTGGTCTGCTAAATTCCATGAATATCAAATGATGTAGACAGCTATTCCGTTTGGTGAAATTTATCAAATAAACACAGCCCTGAAGAAATAGGAACCATGGAGAATACAGTCAGGATAGGCTTTTAGATAGAGAGGAGTTTTCGGAGGCTGAGGACACTCCCTACTTCCTCCCTGCAGAGGACAATTAGGAGAGTTCTAAGCAGAGACCCCTTTGACTCCCTTGGAGATTGATGGAAAGATGTCAATTAGTCTGATACTGACATGTTGTTCCGAACAGAAGGCTCTGAAAATGCCATTAACGTAAACAGGCAGGGGGTAGGGAGTTGACTGCTGGAATTCCATAATTAATTATATGGCATTTAGAGTAGTGTGGCATGAAGCTTCCATTCAGCCCCATTCTCTAGGGAGACATCATTGCTTAGAATTCATAGAATGCAAGAGCTGAAGAACTATAAAGATCATCTAGCTCAGACCCCTCTGTTAACAGTGAGAAAGAGAGACCCCAAGAGAGGATACCAGCCCAAGGCCACAGAACTAGTCAGTGGTAGAGTCCGACTAGACCTCAGAATGCCTGGCTTCTCCTCCAGTGCCCTTTCTGCTCCACTCTTATGTTGCAGCTTCACATCGGAGAAGACCCCAGAAGCCTAGTCACCAAATAGTAGTGCAGTTTTATTAAAGCAGAGGAGAGCGGAAAGATCGAAAGAATAAAAACAACATCCCACTCAATTATTTTAATGATGAAAAATTTCTAAATAGCAGAAGTACAGAAACCCCATCTGCAAAGCTAAGATTAGAAAACAGCCATTAATTGGATTGCCAACTTTGTTATTTCAAGACCATGTCAGAGTTAGAAGTTGTATTTGGACATCATTGATCCCATTCCTCTGTTATGTAGATGAACCAAAGTCCCTGGGAAAGACCAATTATCCCACTAATTCAGCTAGTTAATGGCAGTGCTGGGCAGAGGAACTGGAGCCTCAGTCTCCCTCTCAAGTGTCCCCTTAGCTATATCACAGTTTCCCTGCATGAGCCGAGAGTGCTGAAGGTGGGGAGGGAGTTGGAGAGGCCAATGAGAAATCATCTAGCTCAACCCCATGCATTTTCTTTAAAGAATAACTTGAAATAGTTTCTTCTCCAAGTAGTTTTAAAAGGGTAAAGTGCAAAGTAAAAATTCCCAGTGCGAACTTTCCTGAAGGAAAAACATCTTAGTTGTAGCAGAGCAAATGGACTCTATGTGAAATCTTTTTGGCAGGGTCACGCTTTCAGATGGCAACCTGGAAATATTCCTCAGAGCAGTAGAGATGCCGTCAATTTTGTTGAGTGCCTATGACCAAAGTATTGTGTTAAACCGGTGGGTATAAGAAGCCTAAATAGTATCTTTGAAGCAGCTCACAGGCCATTTAGCCATAGAGAGACAAACCTTTGAAGAAACAGTAATGGACTCAGCCTGGGAGAGCTAGGGGAAGGTGTGACAGAGGAGATAACATTTGAGCAGGAGTTTGTTTAACAGATGTGGGGAAAGATGAATTCTAGAAGAAGCAACATGTAGAAGCAATGAAAGTGCCCTAAATTGATTTCACATTCAAAATTGTCTTTCTTAAATCTACCTAGGAGGTGAAAGAAACAAAAAAAAAAGACACAAATCACTGCCGTTTATTTGGACTGGAAACAAACAGCATTTCACCTGGGTTCATGAAGCTGGTTGGATCTGTGACTGGCTTGGTGAGCCAACTCGTGCCTTTTTTCCTGGCAGTTTGACCTTTCTCCGGAGGCTCGTTGATTGCTCTGCAGCCCAAGTTGCTGTTGGAATCACAGGAGGCTGTGGCTTAGTTTTGTAAATACCATCGAAAAAGTCATGGGGGAAATCCTAGTCCCAGAAAGCCAATTCTTCAATACCAGGGTCACGTTTCAGCACGACACGCTCCACTTGCGTAAGACACTGCTCCCTCCGTTTATGTCGAGCGTAATGTGACTCTGGGGGGCTGCTGTTAAAGAAAGTTAACAAAAGTTTTAAATCCAAAATTATTTTCCAAATCGCCCACCCTACACTAACCAATCTTTGTGTCCCTAACCCAGCTGCCTGGCAGCGCTTAGACGGCCCCGGGGTCCTTGTCTGCTCTAAGCCCTCCCGGTCTCAAGAATTCCTAGCAGGTTGCTAGGGGGTGTTTTCTTTCATTTCTCATTATTGTGTCTTATGCTGAAACAACGATTAACATGAAAGGGATCTGAACAAAGGAGTTTCTTTTTTCCCTGGAAGAAGTACGAAAAAAAGGCGAGAGGAGGAGAGAAATTGAATGAAAGACATATCTCATTTCTACTTGCAATTTTCCATTTTTCCACAGTGAATGAAGGTGTTGCAAGGAGAATAGTGGAAGAAAAGCTGGGCGAAGTCATGAATAAAACCCTAAAACTGGCCAAAAGGCCAGTGACCACACCTGTGGTTTGACTTTCTTCCTCCAATTCCTACATTTTATCCTCAGTTTCCTCTTGCGGTAGACTTACTCAAATTTGCAAAAAGTGTTACTGCTTGTAGTCCATTCACAATTTCTTGGTATACCATAATCCTCAGTGATCATATTTAAGAAAAAACCAAGGGCCAGAGTGTGACATTTAAATCGAGAGGTCTAAGGAGAGAGTGGGACAGTGAGTGTGTGTTCTAGACTCTAATTCTGTCTCCGCCCTGAGCCTTCAGGCAAGCTCTTTTTTCACCTCTACTTACACAGATCAGAATTGGTTTCCACACTACTATTTATGGCCCTGGGGTGTTTCTAAGGATAAAGAAAGTCTAACAGAAAGCTATCGAAATGTCAATTGTATTCTCTCTCTCTCTCTCTTTTTTTTTGGCATTAAATGAACAGCCTGGAGGAATATGGAGTAGTTGAGTCCCTGACACATCTCATGCCAGCTTTGGAGAAGGCATGGGAAAATATGTGCCAGGTCAATTTCATAGGTCATGCTTTCTGACCCAATGGGTAAAATATTTGATAGCAGAATGAAGTGCTGCTGATTATCAAAGATACAGTGATTTATTCATGAAAAGCATGTGTCTTAGAAGTGAGAACAGACCCAGACCAGGAAGTCTTAGGACCATTTGGGTACAAAGTCCCCTTTGGGCATCTGCGCGATGACTGCATTATGTTTCTTGATGTCAATGGGAAGCAAAGAAAAAGCCCAGTACTGCATGCCTGATGGTGTGGCTGAGAAGAAAGGGAGAGGTTTATTCAACATCTGACTTCTAAAGAAGACAAGTGAGAAGAGCCCCAGCGTAACCCCTGAAAAAATTTTTCCTGGAGTTTACTTAATTGTGGTTGGAAAACAATTTGTTACAGATCAATGGAAGGATATTAAAATGAACAAAGAGAAGCGCATGCACATTTATAAGCAGTATCCCTTTGCACATACTGGATGCTCAAATGCTTGTTTCCTCTCCATTTGTTTCTGTAGTTTCCAATTCCTTACTTCTTCCCTGAAATATGTTTGCCCAAAGGAATTCAAACAGAAGTTGTAATTTGCAGAACTATACCATGACTCACAAAACAGATTGACTACACTAAACCATAACATGGAAGAAAACTGTGTAAGCTCTAATTCTCTTTTTTTAACTACAGCCCATTCTGACCCATATGCTCAGTATGACTACGGAAAAACTGACCTTCTGATAATCCCGCACAGAGTCAGGTGTTCCAGAGATTAAACCACCGAGCAAACCACTCCTGTAATTTATGAATCCTAACCAGTCTCTGCCAAGGCGATCATATGGATAACTCTAGCCGCTCAGATCTATCAGCATCCTTCCCTACCTGCTCCCTTTTGAGATACCACACAGCTCTCCAACAACGTCTGCTCTCCCTTGCTGCAGCAAGCCAATCAATTGAGCTTTGACTCCAGGTGTGTCCTGGCTAGAAGTCTTTAACACTAATGGCTCTGGAAACTGACAGAAGGACTGCTTTTCACAGGAGATGAAAGGTCGCAATTCATTCCCTTCCTTCTCATTCTCCCAGGCTGTTTTCACGGCTGCACTAGATCCTAGCAAGAATACTTCCTAGAAGGGAAGTGACTTTATTTGTCCCAACCAAGTTCTTCTACCAATTATTCCTTGGCTGAAGTCAAGAAGTCTTTACTACCTACCTAATTTATTGGTCTGAGAGCACATTTGCCTGCCTCAGTTTTAATTCAATATTTTCTCTTGTTTTCTGAAGGAATTGTTGACATTTTCAAAAGAAAAAAAGTGTAGAAATGTATCTTTGAAATACCTGAGTTCTGAGAGGAACATAGTACCTGGGACAGCCATGGTTTTCTCAGTTTGGGAGTACGTGGGAAAGGCAGTCGGTCCTGACTGACTGCAGAGCTCTGGGATGCTACTTCTCTTGAGTGACATCTGAAAATTCTGATTCATGCCCCAGATCACACAGCTCATTACCAGTGGTGTCAACTCAAATGCTCCATTTATTCAGCCACTATATAAAAAGCTAGGTGAGAGTCTTTTATTTATTTTTTTTATTTTTATTGAATTTATTAGGCGACACTACTTAAGAAAATTATACAGGTCTCAGGCACACAATTCTACAACACATCATCTGCAGGATAGGGAGATAAATGGTGATGGAAGGAGTCTTGACTTAGGGTGGTAAACACACAATAGGTGAGGCTCTTTTAAAAGCAACTTTTACCATTTCATTTTCATAATATGTGCTATTGAATATTTAGATTATATAGATATTAATATCTATATTTTATATGAATAAACATAAAACTACATTTGTGTAATAAAAGAAAAGAAAAATTTAAAACTATATTACCATGATATAACCACAATTGTTACTTTAGTGTATTAACCTTTTAAATTTTTTTGTATAGTTAATCTCAAATTAAAAAGCCAAAATGAAAGTCAATAAGTGTTTATTTGGAATCAAAGAATTGCAATCCTGGAAGCACCTATTCAGGCAGAAACCCAAATAGTATCTTGATTACAGGGTGAAGGAAGGGGGTTTTTTGAGAAGAGGAAAGGAATAGTAACAAGAAAAGAAGAACGAATCTTTATTGGCATTAAACTGAATCACTCCTGGTTGCACATTGTTGGTTACTGGCTCCACCTTCAGATGGAGAGCCCGTAACCATCAGTCCTCGTGGTCCACATGCCCACTTTCCTGCTGGTCTCACAAGCAGTTGTGGTTTTAGCTCGGTTCAAAGGTCTTCTCCGGTCCAAAGATTCATGGGACAAGTTGCACAAGGCAGTTCCTCTGGAGTGGTGGGTCTGATTTCATTGAAATGACTTTGTTTATGTCATTTTTCATGGTGTGTCTACACACACATAGTTCATTTTTAAATTAAAAATATATTTATCTACAAGAGACATTAAATTCAATCTATAGACAGTACATATAACATGGCCCTAATAAATCTCTGACTTTCCTTTTACCTAGATTTACTCTTATCATTGTTAATAAAAATAATGCCTTATTGGACACACCTTCATTTCAACATTTAAAGTTACTTTAATATATATTATCGCACCTGTTTTTCATACTACCTGTAAGAGACAGATAAGATATCAGGTATTATTCTGACTTCTACCATAGAAAAACAGCAGCCAAGGAGCAGGCTAGGGGTTGAATAGGATATCGAAGATTTGGATAGAAAAGATGAGTGTCACATGGCAACACAAGATGAAAAGCTAGAAAGGAAGTCCAGCTAGAAAGAGACATTTGTCTTGTCCAAAATTCACTGTCCCACATCCACAGGCTTCCAGGTCTTACCCTCTTAGTACCTAAGGCTGAATTGATCTGACCCAGGGAAACTAGCTCATACAAAGTTCACTTAGACTGATAGTTAGAATCCAAATTGCAATTACTTTATTTCTTATAAGAAATAATATTTAGATGGGCTACATGTTCACACTGGCTGATAGACATGACCATTCCCTGTGAGTTAGATATATTACGAACTGGCATTTTTTTGAAGTTATATTGAGGAATATTGACTAACAACGATGATTATTGTCAGTTGTGTGATTAAAATGTTAATCCCGAATCACCAATTCAAAAGGATTTAGGCACCCCTATGTTCACAGCAGTGCTATTTACAATAGCCAAGTGCTGGAAACAGCCCCCATCACTAAATGAGTGGATCAAAAAACTGTGGTACGTTTACATGATGGAATACTACACAGCAGAAAGAAAGATGGGACTCCTACCTTTTGTGACAGCATGGATGGAACTGGAGACTATTATGATAAGTGAAATAAGCTAGTTGGTGAAAGACAAATACCATATAATCCCACCTATAAGAGAAATCTAATGCACAAAATAAACTAACAAACAAAATAGAACCACAGGTATGGAAACATGGAACAGACTGAAGTGACCAGAGGGGAGGGGGAAGGGGAAGAATTGTGGAAAGAAGGGGAAGGGACTACACAAGGAACATGTATGAATAGCCCAAGGACATGGACAACAGTGTGGAAATCAACTGTGGGAGGGGGGTGGGATGGGTGGAGGAGGGCAAAGGGGGAAAAATTGGGACAACTGTAATAGAATAACAATAAAAAATAATTAAATAATTAAAAAATGTTAACCACATACCTGTTATGATCTCTTATAACCCACAGCATCCTTGCACCCCACCCCACACCCTACCAATGCACAGAGGGTCATTCTCACCTTTGCTTCCTCCACCTTCCTTACATCATTCTCTAGACTGACCTATCTTCTACACTTACCTCTTTCCTCCAAACAGTCTAAAACAGAACATATCCTTGTCAGCTTATTAAACTATTATCACGCCTCTGCTTGCATGCTTAAGATCACAGCCAGATCACCTTGATCTGAATCAGAGTATTCTCAAACTCAGTAGTCACACATTCCTGTGTAGTCTCTTACTTTACTCCCACAAACAGTTTATCATATACCCAGGGTGTGGATTTTCTTAGTTTAGACCACTAGTTACACTCTCTTTTAAAAATCCCCTTGTTTTTCTTGGAACATCCATGCTCCCACTTTCACCATTGTCATTTGCTATGTCCTCTGTCCAGAGACACTTGCCCCAACCTCCTTCAGGCCACCTTGGGATACCGGGCAACATGGCAAGTCCAGCCCCTCCTATGTGATACCTCCCTTCCTTCTTTTATTTTTCTCCTCAGCACTTATCACCAACTTATATGCAATAATGATATTTTATTTATGTATCTTGTTTGTTCTCAGCCGAAATCCACTAGCACATAAGCTCTGTGAAAGCAGGGATTTTGGTCTGATTTGTTCAGTGCTGTATCCTCAGCTTCTAGAATTGGGTCTTGCATAAAACAGCTGATGAGTATATGTTTATGAAAGCAAGGAATAAATGCTTTTCAATCCTGGCTGACATTAGTATCATCTGGAAAATTTTAGAGGTATCCTGACCCCACCTCCCAGGGATATTAACTTATCTGGTCTGAGATGGGACTCAGGCAGTGGCATATTTTAAAAACTTACTAGATGAATCTAAAGTGTAACAGAGTTGAAAAGTGTTATTTAAACTCTCAGAATACAAATTTACCTCCAATTTTTTTTTTTTTTTTTTTGGTGGGAAGCACGCACTGTTATCCACATGTATTAGTAATACTGAACCGTACTCCGTATCTTTTGACTTCTCTTCACACCTGACCTAACAAAGAACATAGAACAAAATTGGGGGAAAGTATACATTTTTTGCAAGAGTAACCCGCTCATATGATATGATTAAGGTAAAACCCCTGAAAAGATGGAAATTTTCTAGAAATATTTGATCCTGATAAGAATGACCAATGCTTATACATAGGGAATTTCAAAGTGAAGAAGTAAAACTCCCTAGACCTAGAAAAGTTTCATAATCTGGAGGCTCTACATGGAAATATTCAGGTTCATAAAAAAATAATAAAGCTACATTTGTAGGCTGAGTAAACAAATGGAATTTTATAACCTCTTGTTTCTAAAATGTAGGCCTCCTACTGGTCCCCGGAGTACCCTCTTAGTGGTCCTAATTCATGCAAAGGTCATTTAGCCATAATGACTGCGTGGCCTGGTGCTCAAGAAGGTGCTTGAATATGAAACAAGAAGTAATTCTGATCCTCGCCAGTGCTCCCCTCTGGGTGGAGAAAATCATTTCTTGGCCACCCCATGCTGAGCAGAAGCCATGAGCAAAAACCAGGTTTACAGAAGCCAACATGTGGCAACATCCTTTGTTCATCAGTTATTTGCTCTCGGAGATCTGACAATGTCATCAGAGCAATTCTGTTCTTGGCACATTTAAGAGGCAAAGAGGGGCATGGGAGACTGTATCAAGGTAGTAATTTTCTAGGTAATCATCCTAATGTCTTCATCCCGAGTGCATTTGTATGAGCAAGTTAATTAGGGAAGTTAATTTTCACAAATGGCACAAAAAATGCCCATTTGCTGGCAATACTGCCTTGTGCCAATGTCTGGCACAAGGTAACCAGAAAGGATACGTTGAAGCTCTGCATCCATCACCAAAGCCCAACTTGGACCAAGAAGAGCCACATCTGCCAGCTTGGCAGACATGAACAACATTTGGAGTTTTCGGAAGGTTGTGGGAGAGACATTTTCTGTCTGCCACCAGCAGCTGAGCATTGTGATGAGCTTGCTCCATATATCCGTCTGGCCAGCAGCCTCTGAGACGTGGTCTGAGAAGAACAAGAAAAGCTGCTCCGTGCAAGTGTGACCTCAGACGGAGAAGGTCTGCGTGCCGCTAAGCCTAGTCTGGCCACCCAGGTTCCTTCCTGAGTGACGATTTTCTCTCACGGGTGCTCTGAGGCTGGGGCGATAGGAGCCACACATGACAGCAAATGGAATCTTTGAGAGCTCTGTCTTTTTTAATTCCTGCAACATGGTGACTCTGGAGTTGGACCAGATGGTGACAAAGCTATCTTTTCTCTCCAGGAGAAAGGATGTTTTTCTTGTGTGGAGGTAGAGGAGAAGAAAAGAAAGGAAAAGATCCTCCCACACTCTTAGCGAGCTGTGGATGCAACTTGGCTTTCAGAAAAGAGAAGAAAGGCTAGCAAGGAAGTCCACATTCCCAGGGGCGGCAAGAGACCAGTCAGCCACAGGGATGATAGAAAGCTGGAGCTCGCACCAACCCGAAACATTTGTTTGAGGTATTCTCTGTGGATCTTCTGGCCCGCTCCACTCTGAGAGAGAGTGTGCTATACTCAGAAAAGAACAGCCTGAGTTCCTGTCTTGATCCCTACTGGGTTCTGTTGCTTTATGGAAATTTTCATCTTGCCGGGCTACTTTAACTTCGGAAATTAAGTATTAACACCTTCCTCAGAGGACTGGGGAGCAGATGGCATCGAATCGTTTATCCTCAGTCCCTTGCGCCCAGTAGGCATCAATAAACATCACTCCCCTTTTGCAGCATTTCATCCTTCCCAAAAGAGCACTGTTACCCTAGTGAATTATTTGAATGACGAATCTCCAGCCTCTACCCTGATTTTGACAGGCTTTGCTGTTATAAAGTAGCATTTCCCTTTTGCCATATCTAAAACTTTAATTGTTTTGACTTTGAGAAAAAAGAATGAGTTTATTAGTCACTAGCATTAACTAGTGAAAATCTAGAAGGACAGATTTTTCTAAGACTGCCAAAGGACTTTACAAAAGGAGAATAATCCATTTCACCTTCATGCAGGAAAAAACCAAGCAAAACTGGGCACTAGAACAAATGACTGACTGACAACCGTCTGAAAACATGTTGGAGGGCAGGGGGGAAACCTGGCTGAGTTTGTTGGAAACCAGAAGCGTCTTGTCAAGTTCTGCTTTCCCAGATACTCCTTACTGTGTGACATGTTTGAAGAAGCACAACTCTAGTGCCCACACTTCAGTCTTTCATCATTTGGGGACTTACCAACTTCAAAAAGATAAACGGAGAAAATTTGTATTTAGGATAGATGCCCTGAAAAATATATTCTTCTATTATATGGTAAGATAAACTTTGACAGCGGGACAAAGATGGGAAGTAAAAGTTTGCCTGTTCACCACAAACACTCTCTAAATAATTCTAAGCAAACTTGGGAACAGGTAGCCTCTGTGCCTTACATCTACACTCGGAGCCATATTTCCCTAAATACTTTCTCCCTTGAGAAGTGAGGGCCTGGAAAATGATTCCACACTTGTGCTTTGACATGGCATGTTTTTTAAAAGCTTCCAGAAGTTCTCGATGCAAAAATCATGAGGTATCACACCAGGAGAGTTTTCTTCTGAGTTAAGCATCACTCTTTCGATGGATCTGATTTAAAAATTCTAATATTCTTGAATAAATGTAATGAATATCTTACAAGAGAAGATTTATTCCATGTCTGTTCTATTCTAAGAACTTTACATATTTTTTTAAATTTCACCTTTATGACAACCTTGTGGAGGATAATGTTTTCTCGATTTCATACAGGAGGATGTTTAGGTGAAGAAAGATTTGCTAACTCGCCCATAATGGTCCAGCCCATTAGTGACAGAGGTGAGATTCAATTTCTGTTAAGAAATTATACTATTTTCTCAATATTCAACTGGAGCTCCCATGGGGGTCCTAAGTACTTGTTAACCAAGGAAAGCTGAGGAAGAAAATCCAGCAGGAAAGTAACAAAGTCAAGTTTGCCTACAGCCATTTTTCAGAAGAAGCTGCCCAGCTCCTTGACATGATTATTCCCAAGAAGGGAACGACTTCAGTGAAGAATTTCAGAGGAACTTTGTGATATAACATGATAGTTCATGCCCAAGTCTCAGAGCCCAAGAAACTTATGTGAGGAAATGCATTTGCTTTATTCTCTGTAAATGTTCTAAATGATGGCAAAATAGGATACCTCACAATGTGCCTTTCACATTTCCAGGAGCAAGAATTGTTGCAATCCACATACATTTACACATTTATCCAACATTTATTGTGTACAATGCTCTTTTTCAAACACTGCTAGAAGCCATGAGCGATTTAAAGATGAGTAAGATATGAATCCATTCCTTAAGAATAGAAGAAATAATAAATTCATCAGAAAATGTTCCTGCAGGAGACACACATACATAATTACAATTTGGGGTATAAAACAAATAACTACCATAAGAAAACGGTGTATCAAATGTTATGTAGTTCAGAGAGTGAAAAGGTTGTTATTTACAAGGATTAGAGATGGCTTCCTGGAGGAGGTAGCATTTAATCACAGGTTTGAAATGCAGGTAAAATGACGATGAGGTACAGTGAAACACTCTGAGGGAAAATTTCATAAGTAATGCCACAGGGGCAAAAGAATGATCTCATCAAGTAATTAATTATTCTGTTCTCTGCCTGAATTGTTTCTGAGGTCTGGAGTCAAGGACCACTATTCCTAAATCAAGAATGCCCTCTTAAGTCTCTTTTCTTTCTCTTGAAAAGAACCTTTAAAAAAAATGGGTACATTTTAAATGTAAGTGGTTAAACATGCCGGGTATCAAGATACACACACACATAGACACATGCACAGCAAAGAGGCAGACACTTACGGACTGTGAAGGCAGGACACGTGTTACATCGCAATCAGAATATGTGAAAATAAGACGTGTATGAGTGAAAAACAAAGTTGAACTCAAACAGAAATAGGAATACCAATGAGAGACAAGCCGCCTCACACGACAGAAACCCAGAAAAGCTCAGAATAGTAGACAGCAGGTTAAAAATTGGGGTAAGATGTAGGGTAAAAATCGGGGAGATTGGCAGAAATTCTGTTTCTGTGCTAGGTCCACATCCCGATCCCACCCAGCCAATCAGCTTCTTCAACCATGGAAGCAGTTAGAAGAATCTTCTTTGGAGTAAATTTATAGACCCAGAATAAAAACTTCCAGATATTAATACATTATATGGGTTACCATACAGTAGAACCTACCACAAATGTGCATAAAATTCTTTGGCAATTATAGGAAAATCCATTATTTTAAAATAAACTTTTTAGTGCTAAATAATAAATAGAAATTGACAGAAAAGTATCACCTAAAACAAAAGATACGAAACAAGCAACTCAATACAGAGGTGGGCAAAAGTAGGTTAACAATTCATACAGAAAAGGACATGCTGTTGTAATTATTAAGTGGCATTATTAACTCAAAAGTATGTCACAATGGCACAGTGCACTTAGGTACAGTCTCATAAGTGCCGACCCTCATTATTTATACGTCCCTGTAGTCTGCTTACTATACTGAGGGCACTTGGGCACAGTTCTTTAACCTACTTTTGCCTACCCTATACAATGAGAGAGAAAAACAAGAAACAGAAGAAACACTTAAAATAAAATATAATTAATATTCCCAGAGGGATAAAGAAACATACTACTTCCATGAAAGCAGAATAGATAGTATAAAGGAAAGAGAAAAAGAGAAGAAGGAGGAAGAAAAAGAAGAGTCCCAGAATAAGGAAGGCTCCTAACTATTAATAACATAATAGTTAATTTAAAATAAAAACAAATAGAAAGATTAAAAGAGTTATGACAATCTGTAAGAGAATAGAACAGTAACACAAAAAATATACATGATGAAGTGCTACCTACCCACTGAAAACAACAGTTTCTGGTTTGGAAAAACTGAATGGGGGTTTCTTAATTTCTAAAATTAGGACACATTTTAAATGTTACTTTGTTTTGTTCAAGCTCATTCTTGTGTTCTTTAGCTAAAACGCACCTATTAGAATTAGGGAAGACAAAATTTGATTGATTGCTAAATAAATACATATAATTGAATATCATGTAAAACTAAAAACTTATCCAGTAAATAAAATTAACAGTTATAGCAATGTTAGGTTCCGAACATTGAGATTTTTGTATTTTTTTCTTTTTAGATTGTTTAGTAAAATAAGCAATAAAAATGTTTCCTTAATGCTTAAGGGCATGCTCAAAGATTTAGGTCCAAGAATGTTTATCTCAACATGATTTACAACAGTTATAGCCCAAAACTACCAAGGAGGCTGTCAGTGGACTATGGGTTGAATAATGTGATGCATCTTTATAATAAAACACACTCACCTAATATCCTCAAACATTACAGGCAGTAAAACAAAAAGATGTTTAAAGTATTTTTAAGGAAAATAAGCGGTCCCCTATTTGATTTCACTTGTTTTGTTTATGTAATGCTATGTTTTGCTTTAGTTATAGTCCTGCTCTTCAACTTACTAATTATGTGTTTGAAAGTTAATTAAATTCTTTAGGTTTCAGTTCATTGTCCTTAAAATAGGAACACTAATAGTATCTATACCACATGACTGTTATACTGAGTAAATAAATTCATATATATAAATAAATCCATTCTTTGAGTACTTGCTGGCATGTTGTAATCTGCACCCACTGCTGATGTTGTCGATACTAGTAGCAACAGAAAAAGAGATATTAATGGTAAATATACTATCAATAATTACCTTTAAAAATGAGATTCTGGCAGCCTTAGTTTCTTTTCTTGAAGAAATTTATAAGTGACTTTAAAATTTTCCATAATAAATGTGTTTTGTGTGAGAAAAAAATAAATTTTAGTAATAATTTTTAAATAATATATTTAGTAACCCCCCCAGAATAGGATGATGCACCTCTGACAGACTTCCTTGCAAAGAAAAAAAAGGATGTTTCCAATTTTTTTCTGCTTTAAATAATTCTTCTGCCATTAGTGTGTTAACAGTGTGACTCCACCCAGGAGCTACTAATTCTTCATGGCCTAAAAACTTTCGTATAGAATATTTGAATTTGAATTTCTAATTTTAAAGATAATTCGCAAAAATTAACAGAAGCATATCTGGATCTGGTGGATGACCACATAAACCCTAACACTGCCAGATGATCTCAGCACATCCTGGCTTTGTCTCCAGTAGTAAGAAAACAACAGCCTTCTTTTTATTTATTTATTTATTTTACCACGAGGTGTATTCTATTTTTATTAATCATGCAACTAATTTTCTCTAATGTCCCAGGGAAAACCAGAGAATTTGGCAGATCGAGTCGGGGGCAGGT
The DNA here is from genome assembly GCA_004026545.1 of Mormoops blainvillei. Classification (NCBI taxonomy): domain Eukaryota; kingdom Metazoa; phylum Chordata; class Mammalia; order Chiroptera; family Mormoopidae; genus Mormoops; species Mormoops blainvillei. The sequence continues at coordinate 25,824 of PVJD01007101.1, read as the reverse complement.
CCCCTCAGAGAGCCACAGGCCGCTGGCACCGGTGCGGAGTGTCCAGGTTCCCGGTGCGGCTTCTTGCTAGGGTCTATCTTGCAGGCAGCTTTTTCTCCACATCACAACTGGGGTCCCAGAGATAACAGGGGTGGGGACTCCTCCAGGTTCTTAGGAAATTTCACTCTGCTTCTCCTGCTCAGTGGCGCCTTTGGTTGGCAGGGTGCTCTGCTGCGTCTCGGTCTTCTTCAGCTTGGCCTCATCGAGCAGGTGATTTCCCCCACGTCTGGCTCGTCTGCCATTTTCTTAAAACAATCATTGGCCTTGGCTCCCAAATCAGGGTCCTGATTCCCGCTCGCTGCAGCAAGAGACCAACAGCAGCCTTAATAATAAGAATTCCATTTGGCTAAATAAGGGCCCAGTGACCTAATACCCCACGGTGCTAACGAAGGCTTTGCCGCGCTGTGCACTGAACAGCGATGAGAGCGGTATGAGTCAAGCCGAGCTCAAAAGCTGAAAGCACCTTGAGTCATAGCAGTCCCATATCGTCGCTGTGATTTGCCTTTGGCAAACATTATATACATCACGATATATACTGTTAATTTGAACTTTACAGTGTTTACACTATCACATATATAATTTCATAAATTTGTTTCTATAGTGATTTAAGAACCTTAAGCTTTTATTAGTTGATACTTAGTTTTGTGTTTCTATGCTTAAGTGACATAATAAAAATAAACATTGGGTTTATATGAGAAATTTCTTTTTCTACAAGGGTTCATACATTCAAGAGTGATAACTAATATACTGTGTAAACTCTGACTAGAATAGGATTTTAATTTACTATATATCAAATATTTTTATATCTTTATTATATTCCAAACACCAAGTTAGCTCTCTGGGTAACACAGAAAGTATTTACTATATGATCTTGGTACGTAATGGGTTTATAATTTTTAAAACATTATCCAGGAAAGTATTAAGTGGCAGAACAAGATCAAATGTGATTACATGCCTATCGCATTGGCAGGCGGGGAAAAGCTCCCAGAGTTGGAATGGAAAGGAAAGCTGAAAGGAGGAGGTGGGACTTAAACTTATGGTCTCGAAGAAGCTATGAGGGGTTCCAGCCAGAGGAATCACTGGAGGAAGACGAGGAGGTGGAAATGAAGATGTCACATCTTTTCTGGATTTGGGCAGGGTGGAATGCAAATTGTGTGCATAGCATTGAAGCAGGAGACGGAGAGAGAGCCATCGTAAGTTTTATCAGTAGAACGATATAATAAAAGTACTATTTTGAAAAAGCTTCTTCTGATAGAAGCATTGAAGGAGCTCTTACTATATGCCAAGCACTGTTTTAAGCATAAGCAAATTACTTCAATGCAAAATGGACTCAGAATGGAGGCGAAGAGACCCCAGCTGTCACAACGATTCACATTTGTGAAGTTCGACCAGGCCTGATGCCTGTCCTGCTTTGGTTGCCCCAAACAAGCAAACCAAAAAGGGAAAAAATGTAATAACCAAAGTCATAGTGGCCAGCTAAATAATTATTTGGTTTTATCTGTATCATGACAACATGCCTGGTGCCCTGCACTTCCTCAGGAAAGGAGAGCCACAGAGAATCAACGAATGTGTACATGTGACCCTGTGTGTTGGAGAAATACCTCAGTAAGGGCAAGACAAATACAGGCTAACCAGGGTGTGTTAGTGCCTGTGTGAGTGTGTGTGCGTGCATTCATATGTGCGTGTGTGAGAGCTGATGTGTGTGTGTGTGAATTTGTGTGAGTGTGTGAGTATGTTTCTATGAATGTGTGTGTAAGTATGTCTATGAATATAGGAGTGTGCTATGAATGTGTGTGAGTGTGTGTGTGAGTGTCTGTGGATGTGTGTGTTTGTGAGTGTGTGTGCCAGGGAGGGAGTTGGCATGACTGTCTGTCCAGTTTGTCTTCAGAGTTCCGCCAGCGCCCTGACTGCTGTGCTCTTCATCTCAGCAGGCCTGCCAGGCCGCGCGTGGTGCAAGGTTCTGCATTCAGAGCTGGATGAGTCTGGGTTTAAATGCCAACCCTGCTTTTTACAAGCTCTATGACCTTACACAAGTCCCTTAACCTCTCTCTACCTCAGCTTCCTAAGCGGTAAAATGCATATCACATTACTGCACAGAACTGGTGAGAGGAAAATCAAGGGCTATCCTGTGGGCGCATTACACATGCATCCTTTACCCTCTTGCTGAAGTTTTCCTTGAAGGCAGTTCTGGGTTGGGGATGGTGGGGGGAGGTGAGGCTGGCACTAGGTGGGCACGGGCAGGCACTAGAGAGGACAGCTGCTGTGGATTCCTGCTCTGACTCCCTGACAGCAGCACATGGGGTTAGATGAGGGCACCAGGTGAAACCATTGGGCTGCAAACACAGCCCTCCAACTGCCACTCACGGCTCTTTCAGCCACAGCACAGAAGGGAAGGCGACAGACTGCTCAGCCTCACTTAGCAAATGGCGAGGGACTGGGATGGAGATGTGTGTGGCGGAACAGGCTTGAAGCAGGCACACAGAGGAGCCGCTCTGGGCACTTACCCTTGGATATAGCCGTTCTGTCCCTCGTCCTCTTTCTCACAGGTCCCCAGCCTAAGCAAAGTGCAAGCATGAAAATCGGCCTGGAGTGAGAGAGCACAGCCGCACTGTGGGGTCCTTGCCCACAGAAATGAAGCAAGATCTCCCAGGTTGACCTGAGAAATGAATTCATGAGTGTGTGCTGAACCCACAGTCTCTGTGAGGCTGAATATAGAGCACCCTGATGTGGGAAATCTTTCCTTTACGTTCACCCTCTAGCCTTGCTCTCTGTTGCAAGCATATGTTTGCGATACAATCTTTCCTATAAGTCAGCCAGACAAATTGCTCGACTAACTGCCTACTGAGCCACCCAGCACCAAGGAATAAAGAGTCGCACAAGATTCTGTGCTATTCACTCAGCTTCTAATGAATGAAGGTTCACTCAAAGTGGAACATCAACCTACATGAATATTCTACTCACACTTGAACAATCTAAGGAAATATAACACACAGACACAGAGCGATCGGGGGGGAATAATGAACCTGAGTCCCAGAGTCTAGGTTTGCATGTCCGAGACAGCACACGGTGGGCAAGGGAGCCTTCAGCGTCTTCAAAGGAAGGATCTCCAGAGCCAGGTGGGCTGCAGGGCAGACAAAGTCCTCAGGCCAGCAGGGCAGAGCCTCTGGCGGCGGCCGCCAAGGGAGATCACCGTGGCATGGGGCAGCACCCTGGTGTGTGGAGCTCGGCTGTCTCAGCAGTGGTCTGGAGCCTGCCTCAGTCATACCGTGAGAGTGGTGTACTACACCCTTCTGGATCAGTTGATAAAAGTCTTGGCACTGCTGATGACAAGTGGGGAATTTCCCCATGAGTCTATGTGGGTGGTCCTGCTCTACAGACAGGGCTGTTCTGGTCACACGTGCAGATATCTTAGGTGTGTCTCCTTGCCAGATGTGTCTAGTGTGACTTAGGTAGTTTCCTTCTGGAGCCAAAATGTCGCGGCTGACAGACAGCCATCTTGGTTGTTTTATATACTTCATGCTATCTTGGCTGAACCAATGTCATTGTATTGGCCCTGCTCTCCACGCTCTCCCACAAGCAGCAATTTAGAGCAGCCACAGTTTCTTTTTGCCTAGCTCACAGCCACTCATCCTCCTGCCTTTTTTGTCCATCTACAAAATGCCATTGACTTCACATTTGACAGTCCTTTCTTTGGCCCTTGAATTAGCCTGATAAGAGGCTTATTTTCTAATACCAAAGACAGAGATTAGAGCAGGTTCTTCTATGTAGACATAGATGAACTTTTACATATACACACTTGCACTTTTAGAATATAATTAAAACATAAGAGAGCTGGAGAAAAACAAGGACAGCTTTCAATCATGAAAGTGAGTTGAAAGTTTCTCACCACTCTGTTGGGCCCCTGTCTTTTCTTTACTTACCACTCCTTTAAATTCATGATTCTTACCAAGCACAGGTTGAAGAGTCTAATTATTCTGAATGGAATCAGGTGTTTAGAGTTTTGAGTTGACCAGAGGAGAGACTTTCCAGCAAAACTAACACCGATTTTTTCAAACATACAAAACTGGGAGTAAAACACACCCTTAGATTTCAAACACAACTTTGGCTTCTGTATTCTAACGATTATATTATAAGAAAATTGTGTCGGTCAGCTCTGTAACAGGACTATGGGTTTCAATTCCATAGGATGCACATTGGTGACTAGATTTAAAAAACAAACCTCTTTATTATGTGAGTTTACTTTAGAAAAGTCTAGGTCCCCAAAGGAGATTGTTACACATGTACAGTATTTAATTCAACCCACATTAATCGGACATCTCCTGAGCAGCACTGATTTATGTGTTACTAACAGTGACTTAGTTCACCAGTTAGTGTAATATAAGCTTAAATAACCTCTCCAGCTGAGTCTAATCAATTGTCCTAAACCCTTTTAATTCACTGTCCTTATCAAACACTGCGTTCATTAAACTAGCTCTTCACAGCCTGAAACGTGCCCCTCCATTCTTTCTACTTGGAGTAAGGTCGAACACATGGTTGTCCCCAAATTCGTTGAATCCATCGTCCTATTTCCGTAAGGATCTTCTGAAAGAGTAGGTATAAAACTTCTCCAACATCTAGGTCTGAGAGGCCCCATCCCCATCCTCAACACACACGCAATCCATGTCGTTCCTGCCCGCACACTGTCTGGACCAGAAACAGAAGACAGACTTCCCTACCTCTTTAGTGTAGGACTGAATTCGCTGGGGAGGGAGTAAGAGACAGAACTAAGAAGAGAGTGAATCCCAGCTCTACTCCATCTTCCCTCTGAGAGCAGCATCAGCCCACACATCCCCGCCCCCCTTTGGTAGATCTAGTGGAAGGTAAGTGGTGAGAGCTCCTGCTTGTGCAGAAGTGCTGGGAGGACCCCGACTGCACCGGACGTTTCCCCAGCCCTCCTAAACTTGCTTGTGCAGGTGAGTCAGCACTGATTTAAACCCCTTAGCTTAGCTTCCTGCTGCCTACATTTCTCAGGAAAGTGGCTCCAGGGTACAGGGGAGAGGGTTGGGCAGGCATGCAGCAAGGTAACAGAGCTGTTCAAAAGTGTGACTTTGAATACATTAAGCCAAGTTTTTCATAGAAAAACATCTGAGAAGAATAGTAACAAGGGCATGGGGTGGGGCGAGGGGGTGCAGAGGAGAGGGTGTTATGAAACAAACCACATTGGCCATGCACTTTGGAAGATCTGTACTATAATTTAGCTATAGACTTAACGATTATAATGATTTGTCGTGATCTCAAAACAACAGTTAAGAGATAAATCCATCATTAACACTATTATGGTGTTTTGCTTCATTTAGCAAATAGTGATGGTGGGTTCAGGGGCTCGAGTTGGATTTTTTGAGGTTGTTCTGCTGTGAAAACACCCACATTTAAATAATAAAAATGAGCTCCTGAGGCCCAGGAGCAATTGACCCTTAAATCCTTTGCAGGCAGAAATGGAAAGATGTCCTTTGAAAACTTAACCCAGAAGTTTGCCGAAATGCCTTTTCTGTGTATTCTGGGCAGAAGGCAAACAAGCACAGAAAATTGAAAGTTGATTGTTTTTCATCTTGGCTTGAGACCTCAGTCCAGGGGGAAAGACTCCTTGTCTCCAGCCCCTGGGTGCTCTGGGGGAAAGTCCGATCATGCTTCTAGGATAAAAAGTCAAAGACCATTCTGATTGTTATATACACAAAGGGCCTGGTGTTTACATTGTTCTGTACATGCAAAGGACTCAGGACTGTCAAAATAGCAGAGCAGCACAGCCGGCTATTTGGGGCTCTCTGTTAGCTGCCGCTTTGGCGTTCTGCGTGCCGTGACCATCAAAATGTAAGTAAGTGTTCTGAGGCACAAACTGTGTTCTGAGATGCTCCTGGAATCGTTGGCCAAAACTCCTGTATACTCAGTCTTTTCTGTGAACCTTTTACCTTTTGCTTTTTCACTGAATCTTGCCTAAAATACCAGCTGCCCTGCAGCCATCTAAAGTGGTTTAACTCACAAAATTCTGAAAACTCTAGGCCCCCATACCACTAATTATAATACTTACAGGCGGGCTATCAGTCATTCATTCTTCTGCCACTTTCACACCTTGGGCCCTCTCCCCCAGGTCCCTCTTACTCCTCTCTAGCTTTGATGATCATGTCATCAAATTATAAGAACCCCTCCCCCTACTTTTCATCTGTAGGTCCCCATAGGCTAACCCTCATTTCCTGATGCTTTTAGCTCCCGGCTTACTGATGTTCTTCCCCTGTAACATTCCTCATGATTTCAGTGTATCTGGACATGATCTTTTTAATGCCCTGGCCTCTCAGTTCCATGATTTAGTTTCTTCCAGTGTCTCAGCCACCCAGATCCCACGGTCTTTCCCTTGACTCTGTCTTTACCAATAACTGTACCTACTTCTTAATATCAATTTTTGGCATCCTATTGTCTTACCAGCAACTATGGTCTTTCCTCTAGGTGCCACAACTCCAATAATTCTTCCTCCCAAACCTGTCAAACTACACCTAAAAACCTACAATTCCACAGGCTGTTCAAAGTCCCTCACCCCATCCATAGCTTTATTTCCTTTACATGGTCCAAATTTGGGTAATTATAACTGTTTTCTTTTCTACAGTCTGGACACACTTGACTTTCTCTTGTCTTTTTTTTTTCTTTTCAACACAATCACCCAGCTGAATTCTCATCTAAGCATTTAAGCATGTTTAGAGAAAAACAGCTTTGCTGAGTAAATCTGTGGCCTCAGAAAAGCTCTTCGCTTTGCCAGACAATCCTTTTATTCTCCCACTTTTCTAGTGACCACTTCATACTTATCCCTGTCTCCTCAGACTTCCATTATCTCCTCCCTACTTATCACCTTCAGCTGATGACCTTGCTTCCCACTTAACCAAGACAGTAAGAGTAATCAGAATTACCCATCTACACCTGTCACCGAATAACTGCCCTAATGCTCTGCTCTCATGGGGGAATTGTCTGTGTGCTTGCTAAGCTTTTGCTCATGCTAGACCCCACCCCCTCTCGCTATCCAGCAATGTGTCTGCAACAGTTCTCTGATCTCCCTCTTACATTATTATATTTTCTCTCATTACTGAGTGATCCCTGTAACTGCATAATCATCCTACAATTTCGAATTATACTTAGCTCAGGCCAAAAACTTGGAGTCATCTTGGACCCTATTCATTTTTTATTTCCCACCTATGATTTGTTGACCAATACACGGTAAGCTCTATTTTCAACATATATTTGTAATCTAGTAGTTTTTCACCACCTCTGCAGTTACCACCCTGGTCTAAGTTATACCACCTCTTGTGAGATTATTATAATAGCTTATTAACTAATCTTTCTGCCTCTGCTCTTCCATTTATTTTCAACACAGCATTAAGAATGAGTCTTTTGAGCCCTGGCTGGTGTGTCTCAGTGATTGAGCACCAGACTGTGAACTAAAGGATCTCCAGTTCGATTCCCAGTCAGGGCACATGCCTGGGTTGTGGGCCAGGTCCCTAGTAGCAGGCGTTCATGAGAAAACCACACATTAATGTTTCTCTCCCTCTCTTTCTCTCTCCCTTCCCCTCTCTAAAAATAAATAAATAAAATCTTTTTTTAAGAAAAGGAATGAGTCTTTTTATATGTGAATTAGCCGAACCACCCTATGCTGAAACCTCCAATGCCTTTCCACTTTCCCAAGATTAATATATGAAGTTACTTCAATGGACTCATGTCTATTTCTTCACTACCTCATTGATCTTATCTAACACTCTCCGCCTTGCTTACTGTTGTCTGGCTATTATACCTTCTCGGATTTTCTCTGGACTCAAGAAGCATATTTCCAGAAAAATTATCTAGGGCCAGTAAATAAATTAGAATTAAGAAGAAGAAGGAGAAGGAGAAGAAGGAGGAGGAGGAGGAAGAAAAAGAAGGAGGAGGAGGAAGAGGAGGAGGAGAAGAAGGAGGAGAAGGAGAAGAAGAAGAAAGAAGAAGGAAGAAGAAGGAAGAAGAATCCCTCTTAAGGACCCGGGCATTTGTCGCTTCATCTGCTTGAAATACTCTCCTCTCCCCATGTCCTCATTGCACCCACAACTCTCCAAGTCTTTCCTCATATATCATCAACAAGCGTTTTCTAAATGCTTCTTTTAGAACAGCAATACCCCCTTTCCAGGCACTCCTTATTTCTGCAACTCCAGTCTTCTCCTTAGCACATATCACCATTTCTCTTGTTTACTTGCTTATTGTCTGTTTCTCTCCAATGGAAAGTAAACTCCATAAAAGCAGGGATTCAAGTCTGTTTTTTAAATGTCAGTTTCCTTGTTCATATAAGTGTGCCCGGCACATGATGGGCCCAGAAATAGTTTTTGAGTATATAAGGATCTGACCAAATAAGTGAAAAAATCAAACAGGTATTTATTAAGAATTGATGATGTATCCAGAACTCTGCTATGCTCTATGGAAAAAACAAAACAGATATTTCCTCCTAGTCCCTTAAGGAATCTAAAATCTAATTAGGAAACAAGATTAAACTACCTATCAATATTGTTTAACCCACAGGACTGTACATCTTTTAACCTACCATGGCCTGCACCTTTGTCAGACAAGGAAATGTTTGATAGCACTACATAGGAGACTCTTTTGTTTCAGGTTGGAATTTAACAAACAAATGATTCTTCTCACTAACGGGAGCAAATAAGAAAAATAAAAAACTGCCACCTTCCCTCTGGAGTACCAGAGAAGGTATGGAGAATACAGAAGTTGTGGCAGGAGACCACAGTGTGCAGATAAAAATCTACACAGATGACAGAGAGGGGAATTCACAGAGTACGCAGCAAGCACTACACAGGGCTTGTTGGAGAAATATAAAACCTCCGTAAAAATTTATGTATACCAGCTGTGTAAGCCAACACAAGCAAGACTTTGTAATAAGAGCCCCCGAAGGAAGATGTTAGCCATCACAATCTCATATGTACCAGGACCATTCCCAGTGGGACACAGAGAGAAAAAGATAGTTTTCAAAATAAAATACACATAATATACCCTGGACAGAGCAGGAAGAAGCATCCAATTGGTCCAGATTTGAGACTCTTCTCTTGACCACACAGTGAAAGATTCTCAAGTTAATTTGTTTGGTGAGAAAAGGCTAAGAGTTATTAATAAAATTATACACTGTAGGTTTTATAGATTTTTTTAAATTTATGTCTGTTAACTGTGTAAAAAACTCAGTATGGTTTCATGCTAGAGCACAGTACAGGTTCATCAATTCTCAGTTCATACTTGTTTCTACTCTTTCTTTCATTTATTTATCCATTCATTTAAGAGCTATTAATTGAGTACTGGTTCTTCCTCAAGCACTATGCTCACTTCTGTTCTGACGGAAGAGACAGACAGACGATGAAGGTGTAAGGGATGCTTGGAGAAGGCTGTGGAGGAAATTAGGAGAGGGAGTGCCAGTGAAAGCTAGATGGTCATCAGGTTAAACAGTTTGAGTGTGAGAAGTTCTCACGTGGTAACATGAGAGCAAAACCCAAAGGAGGTGGCGACGTGTTTATTTGGAAATCTGAAAGAAAATGTTCCAACCAAAAGGACCAGCAAAGAGAAACACTCCGAGTTGGTAGCAGGCTTTCTTTATTTGAGGAACAGCAGAGATGTTAGTCTGGCTAGAGCATCATGCAGGGAAACAGTGTGGGAGATGAAAGCAGAAAGGTAACTATGAGTTTGGTCCACTAAGGTCTTCTTAGCCGTTGAGGAACTCCGACTTTTATTCTGAGTGACATGGGAAACTGCAGGATGCTTTTGAAGGGAGGAGTGCCAGGATCAGTCATAGATTCTACAAGTGTCAGTATATGGATTATGTTGAGAATATGCTATGGTCGGGTGTAGTTAATAAGGGCAGAATTGGGGAGACCAGCGCGGAGGCTGTTACAATAAACTGGCAGAGAGAGGATGGTAGCTGCAAAGATAATGAGAAGTGATTACATTCTAGAGATAGTTGGAGGTTGAGCCTAAAGAATGTACAAGTGAATTAGATATGATTAGGAGGGAAAGAGAGAAGGGTGAGCCCAAGGCTTTTTTCCCCAAGGTTACTAGAGGGACAAAGTTGCCGATTGCTGAGATAAGAACGACTACATGAGAAACAGGTTTGGGGAGGAAAGCAGCTCAGTTTTGGACACACTGAGTTTAAGATATGGATTAGACACCTGAGTAGAGATAGGCAAATCTGGAGTTCTGAGACAAAGAAATAACCCTCTCATGTTACTTTTATTATAATGCATGTCAGTTGACTGAATCGAGTCTTTCTATCTATAATAATCATGACTCTGAAGTCGAGACTGGACAAACCTTGAGACACCGTACTTCTTAGAGTATTTTCTTAGGTCTATTTCTTCCACCGTGCAATACATATCACAATGATTAAGTGCTAAACTGTGTAACACCACCTGTAAGTGCTAAACAAGTGTAGAGTCGGGGGGAGACTATGGAAATTAAAATTGCCAAGAAAAATTTCAAGGGGTGTAGCATGATACTATCAATGTGAAGAAGAGGTAGCCTGGGAAGGATCTTCAGGGCCACGGTGGGAATTTTCTGGCAAGGGAACTGACAGAAGCCAAAGTCCAGGCATGCAGAAGAGCAAAGGTGCAAGGGTAGATGTGAAGAAATGCCCCAAAGAGGAAGAGTTTTCTCCCAGTCTAGCATGCCTCAGACATGCAAATGGCCCCCTAGGCTCCAAGGCATGACTTACTATGCCAATGAATTATTCAGGCAATTCCCAGAGAAATGGAATCTTCAAGAAGGAAAAGATTAGCATGACCTTCTCAGAAAATATAATTAATGGGTTCATACTTTTATAAATATTCAAGTGATATGTTTTAATGTTATTTTCAAAGTGTTTTCCCCTTGAAAACTTCAACCTCCAAAACTATTCTGAGATATTTTGGCAGGACAGGATGGGAGCCTGAGGAACAAGACAAAGGTAGGAAATGAGGTGTTTATAAACTGCCAGTTAGCATATATCAAAATAGGCCCCAAAATTTAACGTAAGAGTGATCTAGACAAGAAGGTTGGTGTATGTGTGAGGAGGAATGGGTGATATATTCTGATATTTGAGTGAACACGTTCTGGCTATTTAAAGCAAATTTATTAGAGGATATTAGACACTTCATGGAATTTCCAGAAAATTCAGAGAACCAGGCTCAGCAGCAGCAGCACCAGGAACAATTTGTAAAATATTCCAGCAGAATGAACACAAGAGTGGCCCCACGGCCGCTAACTACAGGCACGGGGTGTGTGCTCCCAAGGCCTCCGTAGGCTCAATGTGTGTCTCCCGTGCTCCAGCACACTCAGCAGGAAACACATGGCAGGGGGCAACTTTTTGTGCACATTCGTTCTTCCAAACCCAGTCCTCAGATCAGTGGTGTATCTGATCATGAGCCTAGGTCATGGGTCTGCTGGAAATGCGCGGGAAATGGTAAACCAATGAAGTTCTGGCTTTCCCTTTGGAGATGGAGGATGGGAAAAATGTGTTCAAAGATCCTGGGTATCCATAAAAGGTATAACACCCAAAGGAGGGAGCAAAGTCAACCCTCTCAGGCCTCTGAACGTGGGGAAGGGGACAGGAGGAGGAAACAGGGTGACTGTGTGTGTCTCTCACATTTCTGCTCTCTGAATCTGGGCTCGGAATGAGCAGACACATCAGATGCTGAGGATAATGGACCCATCAGGGCCCTCTGCCCCTGCTCCCTGGTCCCCTTACCCTCCTCCTGTAAAGATCAGGTTCACAGCCATGCCAAGAGGGCAGAGAGTTTGGTCCAGGAGCTGTGGGTCTTAAGATTTAGCTTTCCTTGGCCACTTTCAATTCAGAAGGACAAATAAAATAATTTTTTCTTGCTATTCTGCAAATTGAAGCCTTGAGAGAAATACCGCAGGTATTACAGAAAAAATAAAGAAGATTAATTTTTCCATGTTGTTATGAGAGTTGGTTTTCTGACTCTGTTGGCACAACCAAAGCAGGAGGTTTGCACATATCACTTCCAGAAATCATAACAAAGACGTAATCGCAGAAAGGATGGGGAAGTTATGGATCAGAGACCACATCTCTAAAAACTGTTGTTTGATTATTTTAGCTCTTTGCAAGAGGGTAATGTCCCTAAAAGATGAGAGGAACACAGGCTGAGTGCCCAGAAGTAGTAGCAGCATGAAAAGGAAGGAATAACAGAGAAAGCTGCTGAAGTCTGAGAGGTGGTTCTGGGGCATGGTGATGAACTAGGTGAAGAGGTCCTGTGAGGCAGGAGAAAAAATACTCTGAAAAGAGAAGAAGGGGTGCCCTAGTGGGCAGAAGAGCAATGGGGGTCATCTTGGGAAAAGGCTAAAGTGGAGGAATTGCAGAAATCCTTATAGGCCAGGGAGAGAAAATGAGACCTGATGCAGGAGAGAACAGGGAGTGACCTGTGCTTTTATGTCGGAAGACAGTCAGGAAAGGATAAGCACGAAGGGAGATTCTGCTGCTGTGAACTGAGACTATAGGGTCTGTTACAGAAATCCTGGAAAGGCTGAAGAGAAGGTCACATTCATATTTCAAAAAAGATGTGATGCTGTACGACAGTGGCTCTGAAGCAAAATGAGTTGACAATGCCTCCAGGGATTTAAGTGTCTTCAATAGACAGGAAACTGGAACTTTTTTTCAAGAGCCTGGAAAATTATAGTGCTGAGTTTGAAGTCATGGTCAAACATGAAATTTAATCTGTAATGTAAATGTGTTTATTGAGCATGGATGGAGCCTGGGACAGAGTCCCTCATACGTATGCAGGCCACCCTCATCCCCAGACACGCTGAGTTAGATTCAGTAGCATACTCCCTCTGGCAAGCTCACCAGGGTCTCTCTGTCATTGTTTTTCACCTTTATTCTTTGTGGAATTATTTATGGATAGGAATCTGATGCCATTATTAAAATGGCTTAAAGACATGACAATCCAGAGACTTGGAAAACTTCATGTTTGCCCTAAATCACACATGATAACAACTAGAATTCTTTCACCTTCTATTACACTCTTATAAGATGAACAAAAATATCTTTATTATCTGCACAGCAGAAAGAAACTTGGAGAGAAAAGTGTTTTTTTGGTCCATTTCTGTGTAAATGAAGTACTTCTGATCAGAAGTAGAATCACTGCTAAAAAGAGAAGGGATGTAGAATGGGACTAGGTCGCCGAGGTATGGGCTTAATGGTCTTTATTTTGTTCATTGTCCTTTTTACCTCTGTAAGTGTTGTTATTTCCTCATTTACAAGGGGCAAATTGCTCACTGGATTTAGGGACAGAGCATCTCAATCTCCATTTCCTGGTACATCATATGGTCATCACCCACTGCTATGTAATAACCCCCGGATTGGGGAGAGAGCGTCTTCACTTGGCTTTTGACTGCTGTTCAACCATGGCTAGAGATCCCCACTTTATCATGAACTTAAAGCTGGCTATGTGAGGTGGTCAGTTGGATCAGTTGGCCCAACATCAGTGGTATACCCAATTTCTGGGTTAGCCTGGACCACGGTAAGCACTCAATAAATGTTGGTTGGACTGAAGAAGAGGGTCTTTTGTGGCAGGTGTTAGGCTGAGATGTTTAACACATTATCTCATGGGATCTTAGAGTCATGAACGTAACATTCTAACACTAGAGAAGCTTTACACAAAAGAAAGCTTAAAAACACACTAAATCCAACCACTCAAGTAAACACAGCTATTTTCACTTCTTTATATTCAGAACCTGTGCATTCAAAAACATAATTTTATATAATTTAAACTATGGTACAGGTATAATTTTATTGTTTAACCTAAAATTATATAATAAATATTTTCTATGTTGAAAACTAAGCCTCACATTTATCATTTTAATAGCTGCATAATACAGTATTATATTGCATGATATGTCATTATTTAAATATTTCTATACTGCTCAAATTGTTTTCAATGTCTCACTATTGTAAATAATGCTATAATGGATATCTTCATATATGTAACATTTTCATTCTTTAAGATTATTTACTTAGGTTATATTCCCAGAAGCAAGATTACAGAGTCAATTTGGTATATATATTTTGGAATTTTTTATTCAAATTGAGGTATTACTTTCAAAAAATATCCTACTAATGTAGCAGTGCTGTCATTTGAATGTGTATAACAATTTCACCAAGATCTCACCATTACTGACACTGTATTTTCTTTTTTAAATCTAGCTGTATAAAACCGCATTTCTTTTTCATTCTTTGACCCATCTATTTAGGCTTTAATTCTGACCACCTATTTCCTTGTGACTTCTGGCTTAAATCTCTTTACGAAAATACAATTTTGTTTGCGCTCCTACAATGCAGTAGGCATGGTGCAAGATACATAGAAATAGAACCACAGGGGGAAAAAAACACAGGTTTTCTGCTCTCAAGTACCTTTCAGTCTGGGTGCAAAATCAAATAATCATTTTTTTTGAAAAGAAAATTATGATACAACATACAAAGGCTTTACTGGAAGTAAATTCAAGGACCAAGGGAGGACAGTGATGGAGGTGTCAAACCAAATATTGAGGAGGAAGTAACATCAGCATGGGAGCTTGAAAGACAGCCTGGAATTAGAAAGATGAATAAGGGGAGTAACTGAGGGGACTGAAGAGAGCTCCACGGAGAGACAAACACATGGCGAGAAGCTCAGAGGCCAACAGAGCAGCCTCAGCGCAGAAAGGAGCGGCTGAATACAGCTCGCCAGAGCTCCCAGGAGTCAAGTACAGTGCGACGACTCCCGGGTCCTTCTCCTGACCTCCCAACCACCCTCATGGATGCCATCTCTATCTTCAGTGGCAAGTCTGCACTGCTATTCACTTTCTTCCCCCACAGCAGCCTCTGCTAACTTTCAACTGGTACTCACAAGTAGGAAAATTAAAAACTGCCATTGCTCCTGGGTTGATATGGAGCGATAAGCTGGGGAGCATCAGGACTGGTATGTTTTTCTTCATGTGTGAGAACAGAAAAGGACACTTGGATAAGCACTGCACAGAAACTCACAGGCCCGGTAGTGACAATAAAAGCATGGTCTGTCTTCTGTCTCCACCCCAGGCAAGCCCCTTAATTCATTTCTTTAGACATCATGCAGAAATTGTCAGAGTGGTCTCCCACTGCCAGACCCCACCGCAGCCCTGTCTGCCTCTTCACGACAAAGGGAGAGATGAGACAAAGAGAGAAATGGATTTAGAAAGCTGGGGAAGTTAAGCACACACTGCATTGGAATTTCATTTCCACTGAATTAGAGGCTCTGGCTCAGCACGGATGACACAGTGATGCTCCTTTAATAACACAAAGTAAATAAAACACTGAGAAGTTTTTCCTGTTTGCTGTGGGGGACAGTCATGCACGCACGCTCTGCCTCTCTCCTCTCTGTAGTTCAGTGAATGCTCACAGTGCACACACCCCTGCATCATCTTCACTCATCGGGACGATCATCTGATTGACTGATGGGAGGTGTGCTTGGTGCTAGAAGAGCCAAAATCAAATAGAAAATGGTTCCTGTTCTCAAGCAACTCAATTTTAATTGGAAAATGGGGGAAACTCAAGCTGTCCCTATGACAAATTATATCTGTACGATATATCCAGTGGTCATGAGGATAATGTACAGAGGACCCATCAGGGCCCTCTGCCCCTGCTCCCTTGTTCCCTTACCCTCTCCTGTAAAGATCAGGTTCACAGCCATGCCAACAGGGTAGAGAGTTCAGTCAGGAGGCTGCAGGTCTTGAGATTTAGCTTTCTTGGCCACTTTCAGTACAGATGGACTAAATAAAATAATTCTTTTTCTTCCCATTCTGTAAGTCAAAGCCTTGAGGGGAGCATTGGCCCCTCTCTTATTGCCTTTGTGCTACTGCAAAGCTGCACGAATTGACCTCACCCTTAAATAAAGTCATACAGTGACACAAATTCCTTAGGACCAAGCCCGAAGCCTCCACAAACCCACAGTTTTATCAAGTCTCGAGACCTGGCAGGGCAGACAACACACCAAGCTTATGGAAACTCGGACTGAGTGACCTGTTGGGTAAGATCTGCTGGGTGGGAATAAAGATGTACCTTAGAATAGTGTAAGTCCTGGCCAGCAGCACTCTCCTGCCAGCCCGCCACAGCTTCTAGAGCTTCTGTCCGGGTCAAGGGTTGTCATGATGACATGGCCCAGCACATTGTAGTTGTTCACCTTCCCCTTTGTTTGCTGCAGCCCCCAAGAAGTCATCAATTTGCAGGTACCATGCCCCATCTCAAGCTCATTCTCCCACTAGCAAAAAGGTTTTGAAAAGCCCTGGAGAGTACAAGGGTTTTCTAGTTTTGTATGTGTGTGTGTGTGTGTGTGTATGTTTTGAACTTAAGAGGTGTTTTAAACATGCATTGCTAGCAAGAGTATTTTACATAAGCAATGTCTCAGAAACCCAAAATCCAGTAACTTCTACCAAAATTTGTACCACTCTATGTCTAATGCATCACTTTCAGACTCACCTTTTTGTTGTTGTTGTTGCAACTTTTCCTGACCTCATTTTCTCCAGGTATGATTGATCAGGGGTTCCACTACATTCAATATTTTAAAGCTATAACCCTTGCTGCATTGACTTGTTTACATGTCTAACTTCCCTACTCAACTACTATAAGCTACCCATAACAGGTTGCATTTTCTAAGATGGCCACAAAAATATCTCCCATCACACATGTTCTTGTACGATGTGACCTCAACACACCTTCCATCAAGAAACGGGATCTGTGTCCACTTCCCCAAAATCTATTTGGGTTTATGGCTTGCTTTTAATCCACAGAATGCAGGGGAAATGATATTGCCTGACTTTTTAGGAAAGGTTGGAAAAGGTCACACGACTTCTGCTTGTAGCTAGGACATTCTCCTTCTGAGTCATATTGGATGTCTGTCTTCTACTATGAAACTATCATGTAGTGAGAAAACCAAACACATACAACACTGATGAACACTGATCAACAGCCCCAGCTGAGGTCCCAGCCACCCAACAGAACCTACTGCCAGACATGTGACAGCCAAATAAACCTTCAGAGGCTGTCAACCTTCAGCCCCACCCCCAGGCTTGAGCTGTGTCAGCTGAAGCTAAAGACCTCGTGGTATAGAGTCAAGACATCCCTACCATGTCCTCTCAATTTCTGACCCCATGAATCTGTGAGCAATATAGAAAAAAAGCACAACACTTTGGGGGTGGGTGGGGAGGGCTCACTATGGAGCAAAAGTTACCTGGAATACTACTAAAGATAGGAGCTGTGCCACTCATGTTAACTGGATTGCATGACTGCACACACTGCATCTTTGCCATGTACGATGCACACCCACATTTTTGGACCAAACTTTCAGGGGAAAACATCTTTCATTTTAATTTTTTAATGCAACTTTTTATTCATTTATATTTAAAGACTTGTTTTTTGTATTACAAAGGAATTTTAGCATTTATTTTTTAACATATTATGGTACAAGAAACTGTATGTAACAAACAATTACGAAACACAAGAACAGATACAAGGTATTTCAGGTACTACCCCCATGCATAGTGCGCATCCTCATTTTCCCCTAAAAAATTTGGGCTAAAAGGCATGTGTTATACATGGCAAAACATGGTAGTTTTTTTCTTAAGGATGTCCAATCATGAACCTAGAGTTGTGATATGTGCCATGAGTGAATCTCCCTCAAAAAAAACACCTTCTACGATGCAGAGCCCCACAAAAAAAAAAAAGGGAATAAAAGCTAAAATATTATCAAAATGAATCAAACAAATCTAACTATAGCTGGTTAGAAATGAGCCTTGCTTTAGGATGACATAGATTTGCAAGCTGGATGAAAATGGTAACTGTTGATGGTTAATAATTTATAGATTCCGCACGTTGCAGCTTGCTTTATGGTTTCTTTAACTTGGGCTGGGAATGCAAAGGAGCAGAGAATCATCCCTCTTGGACAGGTTCCCAGGGGTTCAGACTAGAATGGTTCAAGGTCTTTTCCTAAGTAAAAAATTTTGAAACAGATGACTGTTTGTTATTTTCTGCTTAAGCCACAAAAATATGTTTTCTTTTGAAAAGAAAGAGAGAGAGAAAAGAAGAGGAAAGAGAAAGAAAAGGTGCAGTTAATTATATTAGTTTCTGAGTGCAATCCCTGTGCAGCGATGGGGGATAGGACAAAGGAGAAAAAAATGAAAAAAAAATCAACAACCACGAACATGTTAGGACTACAGTTTTTTGCTTTTATTTTTTCCTTTTTCCCTTCTGGGCTAATTAGAAACCAGAGTGCATCTGGTGGGAATAGGCCAGAAGACTCCGTTGTACTTGGGATTCTGAGTTGGACCACTGTTTCTATGTAAGTGTTGGTAACTGGGCCTGTCAATTCTGTGATGTTGGAGAACTACCCCTCTAGGTAGAACAAATGTTCTTTAATTTGCTGCATGGAAGTTTTGTTAAATAAATCATATATTCATGGAGGCAAAGGAAATTAACAAGAAACTTTGCCTGGGAGGTAAGACATATTGTACAGGACTTCAAATAATTTAGAGTGTACTTTGCAATTCCAAAGATATATAAAGGACTGCAAAGTCAATACTGTTTTATATATATGTATACACACACACACACACACATAGTGGTAGCTGTGTACAGGTATCTGTGTGCATATATGTATGAATACAAATTTAATCTTCCTGTATATATACACTTTTCCTTCTCTACACTAAACAGCCAAAAGGAAGTCTGTATTTTAGTGAATGCTTATAGTACACATTCCTCTGAATCATCTTTATTCATTTAGACAATGACCTGATTGACTGATAGGAGTTGTGCTTGGTTCTGGGAGAGCCAAAATAAAATAGAACATGGTTCCTGTTCTCAAGCAACTCAATTTTAATTGGATATAACTCAAGCTGTCCCTAAGACAAACTACATCTGTACAGTATAGCCAGTGGTCTCAGAGTTACATCCAGCTCAAGGATGTGTTGAGCACCTGTCACGTGCACGTCTCTGAGCGTAGTGTTACAATTACCAAAAAAAAAAAAAAATCGAGGCACCATCCCTTCAAGAGATTATAATATGAAAGAGGGAGATAAAAATACAAATAATCACAACCCAGTAAGAGATGTGCAAAACTAGAAGTGAGTAGTAAGTGGGGCGGCAGCATTCAGAAGGAGGCAGGTCACTTAGATTGGGGCATGAAAGCGGAAAAGGAAAGGGTTAAAAGCGCAGGAAAACTTCACAAAGACAGTGATATTAAAGCTGGGTTTTGGAGAATAAATAGGAGTTCCCATGAGAAATCATTAACGAAACTTTCCGTGTTATGCTTAGAGAACAGGGTATGAAATGCCATAGTGATATAAAATAGCAATTTGTTTAGGAAACTCCAAATACTTTATTGTTGTTGGAGGGAAAATGATGTGTGACTGTGGCAAAGGGTGAGGGCAAAGTAAAGAAAGGATAAGGGAAAATGCAGAAGTACGCGGGAGGGACACCATGCTCATCTTCCAGCTGTAAGCAGCTGGACGGTTTAAGTGGCGGATGGCGTGTTGACAGTGATCACCAGGGCCACTTGCCCTCCCTGGCCTTCCAGTAGTGAGGAGCTGGAACTCGTGCCAGGGGACAGCTCTGGAGGCCAATGCAATAAGCAATGAGTAGAAAAACCAAGCAAGTCTAGAAGAGTGGATAGTGTTTTTCTTGAAGGAAAAAAATTATTTAGCTTTACAGTCATAGCTGCCTTCGAATGTTTTCAGAACAGCAGTTAGACTTTTTCATGAACCTTAGAGGACTGGGCTAGGAATAATGAGCAGAAGGTCACAAGCAGACAGAGTTTGACTCCTTAAAAGGCAGAACTTTCTAACGGCCCAAGCTGCCCAAATGGAGCTGGGCTATGTTGTGAGTTGGTAAACTTCCTACAATGTTCCAACACAAGCACATCGCTCCTTTCAGGGGGGTTGGTAAGGGCCTCAGTATGTTAGGGCTGACTGCACACAGGAGTCCTTATTCCTTGATGATGATCCCAAATGCAAGTATGTTAAGGACTCAGGAAGGTAACATCAGCAAATGAAGTGCCTACATAAGAAAATAGAGAGTCAGAGGGGTCATGGCTAACTATGCACCCAGTTTATCATAATGTTCATATTTATTTTTTTTAAAAATTAAACAACATGTGGAGCAAACAAAACCTGTCTGTGGACCTACTTTGTCCTGCCAAACTTCGGTTTGTGTCCTCAATCTGTTTTATAAGTCCTGATAGGTTGGGGTCAAAGTTTTATCACTCTGTATATCACCTATGTACACTGTCCTTAGGCCAGTTCTCACACTGTAGACCTCAGTTTCCTCATTCGTTCTAGGAGGGGCTGAGGTGATCACGGAGTCTTGTTTCAGGCACGGTTTATTTCCCAACTGCAGGCAATAGCAGAACACAGGAGGACAGAATACAAGCTTGGTAGATAGGAAACCTTCTTCTCATTTGTCTTTATCACTTAAAAAGGTACTGCTCACTTACAGAACTCCGTACCAGAATGAAGAGAGATGAGTTTGGGGACACAAAGGCTATGTCATAATCAAATTTCTTGATTTTTGATTCCTATTTTAATGTTTAAAATATATTTAAAAGTACAGAGAGTAATCAACCTAAAGTCCAAGTATCCTAAAGAGAATTAATAAAGTTTCTATGGGCATCATGTATCTTTTTCTAATAAAACATTAAGGGTGTGACTAAATCTTTTGGTATGCCTCTGTGGTCCCATTCACCTCTTGAAGCAGCCATTATAGTGAAGTTAATTCGAACTCTGCCCTTCATGTATTTACGCTTTGACTATACTCTATGTACCATAAACATGAACAATACATAGTCATTTTATGTCCTAAAAACTTAATATAATGTATTCTACCCTGCATAGCTACATGTACTACAAAGTACTTTCACTCAACAGTGCATTCTCAGGGACTCATCTAAGTAGATACATGTATATATTTAATTCATTCATTTTAATTGCTAAATGACATTAAATCTTATTAATATACAATTTATTTCCCCATTAATTTGAACTCTCTCCAATTGTTTACTTTAAAAATGCATTGACATTTGTTATGTACATTTTGTTTTATGTGACTCTACCTCGGAGCGGAATTGCTGAGTTATCAAATGACTACAGTGTCAATTTCTGCAGACATTGCCAACTTGCTCTCCAAGTTTGTGCGCCAGTTGACCCTTCGTCCAGCAGTGCATGAATTTCTGTTTTGTCAAAGACGGTCACCGTTTGATATCCACAGACTTTTAAAATTTGACCAATCTGATATGTGCGAGAAACATCATTCGGGTTCTAAATTACATTTCTCTGATTAATAAAGTTGAGCATATTTTTATTTTTATTGTCAGCTCAGTTCCTTTTTCTGAATAACCTGTTTATATCTTTAGCTTATTGTTCAGCTGGATTATTTTTATTTTTTCAGCGGGAGGCACAATTCTACGGGGTGGTCAGCAACAAGCACTTTGGAGCTGATCAGCATAAGATTTAATTCCACATTTGTCACTAATAATCGTGTGTACTTGGGTGTGTTACTTAACTTCCCTATGGCCCTGTTTCTTCATCTGTAAAACTGAGATAAGATTATTGTGGTGATTAAATTAATGTACACTAATCAGTTAGGAGAGACCCTAGCATACAGTTATCTCACAGGTGGGAAAACACTCCTTATATATGCTGCATTGATTCTTTGCCTGTAACGTATGTTGCAAAAATACTTGTCTTCTGGCTTTGTTAACTTTTGTTATGCAGGCTTGTAAATTTATCAATTTTTTTTATACTTGATGCTTTTTCCCCAATATAGAAATATATTTCCTTCACAGATTCACAAAGTTGTCTTTTTATATCTTATTTTAAAATAATTTTCACAAAATTAGGCCTTTAATTTACCTGGAATTTGTATTTATATAGTAGAGGTAATGCTCTAGTTCTCTTTTCTTTTCATGCAAATAGCCAGTTTTTCTAATAAGTTCTGAATTTTGAGGACACCTCTATTGTAAGTCAGTTTCCATACAAGCCAAGGTCTATTTCTAAGCTCTCAACTCTATCTAATAAATATATTTTTAATGTTGCAAAATACCATAGTTTTAATAATTTAAATACAATTAAGTAATTAAAATAATTATTGATATCCAAGAGAGCAAATTCTTCTAGTTCTCCTCATAATTGTCCTTCCTATTCCTAAACATTTACTAATACCCAGTAATTTTAAAATAAGTTAATCAAATTTCTTAAAAAGGATTTATTGGGACTTTTATTATAATTACACTAAATTTATAGGTCAATTTGGAGAAAAATTTACAGCGTATGTTCATGATGGTGAACCTGTATGTGCATAAATAAAATATTTTTTGACTCTATGTAGTTTTAAATTTTCTTCCATAAAAGCATTAAATACCATTTGTTGGATTTTTTCCCTCCTTAGTTACCATGTAAATTTGAATTCAATTGTCAATGGAATCTTTTTAAAATAGAATTTTCTATTTTCTAATTACTGGTAAATAAAATCTCACATTATAATTATTTTAGTATGTTGATCTTGTTTCCAGTAAACTTCCCCAACATTTTTATTCTAAATGGTTTGTCTGTGGATTCTTTTGTATTTTGTATGCAAACAGTAATATCATCTGCAAATAACGGTTGTGCCTCTTTCCAATATTATGTCATTTAATTCTTTTTCCAGCATTTTTGAACAAGCTAGAACTTCCTATAATGGCTATATAGATGTGGTTTTAGTAACTAGTTTCTTGTCTTGAGTTTAATGTAAACGTTTCTCAAATCTGACACTTAAAGACAGCATTGCTATGGGTTCAGGATAGATGTTTTTATCAGGTTAAGCTCATTTCTTTCTGTTGTTAGTGTACTGTGTTTTTCCCCTTAATTTACAAAGAGCTAATGACTTTCATAGAACATATTTTACATCCAGTGAGATGCTTACATGTTTTTTTCTATTTTCTGTTAATGTGTTGAACTATATAGATTTTATTTTTATCTAATGTTAATGTATCTTTATGTTTTGGAATAAAACTTTTATTATCACGCTGCACTCTAAGTACAATTCTGGATTTTCTAATGTGTTATGATTTGTTCACCTGCACCATAGTAATATTGGACAATAAATATCATTCCTTGTACTATCTATACTTAATTTCGATATCACTTAATAGGTAGTTTTCTCTCCTCATCCATTCACTGAAACAGATTATATAAGATAGGGACTACGAGTTACAATTTTTGGTAAAATATCGCCATAAAATATGTAGGCTTACTGTCTTTTGTGGAGAGAATTTTTTATGACTGATTTAATTAATTTTACCATTGACTATTTTCCCGGAAAATATTTGGAAGAGTCAGATCTTATTCATGTTATTGTGCTGTGGTAAGAAAATGTTTCATATGATACCAATTATTTAGAAGACTTTGTGATTTTTTGTGAACCCATGTATGATTAACTTTCTAAAATAATGATCGTATGCTTTAAAATTGTATGTGCTCCCTACTTCTTGGATATAAAAAATATAGTTATGCTGTGTTATGTTATGTATGTTGCATTATGTTACATCACTTATGTCATGTGAGAGAGAACAACTATTCTAATCTTTTGCAGTGTTACATTACTGATCTCTCGATCTATCAGTTTCTAAAATAAGTGTTAAAATCTTTACGCAAGTATTATGTATTTCTAGATTTCTTGTAATTTTTTCAGCATTTATTTTTTATCTATATATATAAATATATAGATAAATCCATGATAGTTACAGTTTCGGTTACGTTATCAGTATGGTATGTTGGTACAGCTTGAGTTCTCTGGGAAACAGACACCCAGATAACAATTACATGCAATATGTTTATTAGAAAGGAGTCTTGGAATCCAAACCTGTAGAAAGGCAGGAATGAAATGGGATTGTGCAGAAGATGTTGAGCTGTGATGTGGTCTCAATAAAGATCTAAGATGACCCCCTGGGGAGCTCTGGAGGTGGGATAGCCATTCAGAGTTGTCCCAAGTAAGCAAGGGTGCCAGGACTTAATTCCCTCTGTCTGATCTGACTGGATGCAGGCTTCCCTGGACAAGAGAGCGCCTTTGAGTGAAGCAGGTTTTTCAGTAGATGCAGTTCCCCGGTAGAGGCTTACAGTTGAGAGCTCTCTTCCACAGCACTCCTAGAGGCTTGGGGAGTAAGTCCTTCATCACCAAAGAGAGATCTGTGCAGAACATTACAGTATTTATCACAGTCCACCCCTTATGCTGCTCCAATCCACTTTTTCACTTGGGCTCTGGGAGCACCTTTCTAGCGTTCCAGTGGGCTTCTAGTCCTGGGGAAAACTTGGAAAAACATGAGTGTGATAAACTACAGTCCCCACCTTTGGCGCTTGTCCAGGGCCAATAACTTATCCTCATTATCTCCTTTCTCTACTATCAATTAATTCCTCTTAACCCTCAGCTCGCACCTCTTGTGGGTTTGGAGATGGACTTGGTGAAGTGAATCAGATCTTTGTTCCTGTGTGGTCAAATTTCTTCCCTTGTTACCACGACATTCTCAGACCAGGGTTATTACACTTGTCCACTGACTGTCAAAATTTGGTATAGGAGTACTAAAAGCTATCCAAATGCATCATCTGGTCACTGAGTATATTCATCCTGTTCTAATTATGTAACACCATCCTTATCTACTCCTGCCAAAATGGTGATTCATGCTATTACCTACTGGTTTCCTGGCATGAGCTATTCCAAGTGCCCAGGCACCAGCCAAAAGTAGAACCATTTAAAACTGACAGCCTTTCATACCGTCTGGTGTTTGTTCCCGGGTAGTATTCCCAGGTATGTTTCCCAGGTATGGACTATGGTCTAGAGCCCAAAGAGGCATACCAGGCATTTTGCTTCCTTTTATAAGCTCAGAACTAGAAGTTTCAATTATTTGTTCTTTCTTGCAGTAGGAAGGGTGATTCTCATCGTGCAGTAAATATTAGACACCTAAAATTTTAGGCATGTAGAAGACCCTGAATCTTCATCGGCTTCATCTCCAACTCTCTGGAGCACATACCTCTTAACAAAGCCTTCATCTAGTATCTAATTTTGCTCATTTGGTTCTGTTAGTCTGATGTTATCAACATAATGAACAAATGTTATGTGTTATGTGTATGTTCAGATAGTCTACATCTCTTCAGACTATATTTTGACAGAAGGCAAAAGTATTAAAAAACAGACCTGTGTCATTTTTAAGTAAATGAAACTTTTTTCGTCTTTTCCTAAGCAAGGTAGAGAATTAGTTTGCTAGGTTAATGACTGCAGGCCCTATATCTGATGTACTCTTAACCTATTCTAGCAAAAATATCACAACTGCTATCAGGTCTAATGTCTGGCTGTGTTTGTAGTTATCCACTCTTAACACTTGGGGATATGTCTTAAATTTTCAGTGTCCAGATTGCTGAATTAAATGGAGACATAGGAACCGTCATTTCTCCATCCTTTAATTGATATTAAAGGTGGTACTAATTTTACCCATTGATATTGGACTATGATTTCTTTTTATTTACTATCTTGAAACAGGGGTGGGAGATGAGGTAAACTCAGTAAGTTTCCACTTGGCCTTTCCCACTAGAAAGCTCTCCTTCTTCAGACCAAGGACCCAATGCAAGCGTTGTACCAACTCCCAAATACATCTATTACAATTGTAAATTGAGGTCTGAGAAAATGACCACTAGTTGGGTTCGCAAATACTGTGGATCCACTGCAAGCTTACC
>PVJD01007100.1:0-88809 GCA_004026545.1 Mormoops blainvillei | reverse complement strand
TTGAATATGTATCTGTGAGACCTGAAGAAGGTACAATCCTGATGATTGTGGAATGAGGCAACCTGTGTCCCAATAAACTGAAGTTTATGGAAAAAGGGAGATGCAAACATCTGTCCAACAGAATAACCCAACTGCATTATAAAATTATTCAGAATTATTTCAGGTAAGTATTCTGTGGATCCTTGCCTCTTCTCTTAATATTTATTTATGCAGACAAATACTGCTTATTTTAAAATGAGCAGTTGGTCCATTTGATAACTGACTCAGAATTAATCCATCTGGTGTTTTACAATCTTCATTAACAATGATCAGATCTGTAGAATCTCTTGAGATGTACTGTGGAATAATTTTTAACTTCTGTAATAAACACGTGAGTTTGGTGTAACCGTGAAGAGCTGTTCACAGGCCATACTGTCCTCCCATGAGGTCTCTCTGATGCAGTGAGAATCATGGGAGAAGTTTGTCTGCTGAAGTAAGAAGCAAATTCATCTGTAGCTTCATCGTACGCAACCTCGTCATCGTTATGGTCCACCACGGTTTCATCGTACACTTGCTGTTTGCCAGTGGTCTCGGGTACAGGCTTTGGTGGAGACTTATCAAGAGCCTCTCTCACCCTTTCCAGTTCTTTCTTAGCTGCCAGCTTTTCCTTCTACTACTGCTATCTCCTCCGATTGAACATTACATGTCACCATTATTTATTCTTAATCACTGAAATGCTGGAGCCTGGAGGGAAGGCAAATGCTCTCAGGGGTGGGCCCTTGCACTCCATTGCCCCATGCTCATCGACAGCAGCCCCCTGAGCTTCTTCAGCAGTGTCTTTGCACTTCGGGCCTTCCTTTCTGCCGCTTCTCCCTGCCCCCAATTCTATTTCTAATCCCAAGAACAAA
This sequence comes from Mormoops blainvillei, assembly GCA_004026545.1. Lineage (NCBI taxonomy): Eukaryota > Metazoa > Chordata > Mammalia > Chiroptera > Mormoopidae > Mormoops > Mormoops blainvillei. The sequence continues at coordinate 87,922 of PVJD01007100.1, read as the reverse complement.
CTCAGCAAGGCTGAAAACTTGCCTAAAGTCACAAAACTAGTGGAATAGTAACAGTAATAGTGTTTGTTATCGCGATTACTTACCAATTACTTTACTCTATGCTGGGACTCAAGTTAAGCAGCTTACCTGCTTCATCTCATTTAATCCTCATAGCAACCCCCAATTATTATTATCTCCATCTCTCAGAGAAGGAGACTGAGCTTTAGAGGGGCTAAGTCATTGGCCTAAGGTCACAGAACAAGAAAGTGACAGAGCTAGGGATTCACCTTAAGCTCTCTGACTGCAAAGCTTGACTCATTACTGAGGACTTAAAATTAGACATGGACTCAATCCCTCAGACTCCAGGGTTTCTGCCCTTTCCCACTCTACCTTGTCACCTTGACAGCGAGGTTGTTTCTTTCACTAACAGTTTATGCCAAATCTGAAATTAAAACAGTGATAAGTCCTTGGAGGAGTTTTCAAATGAGATTCCAAGGTATTTATCAAACACCTAAGGTAAGTACACACTGCGCGTATTTTCAACTTCCTTTTGAAGGGACATGTACCTCAAGCACTGTATGGTTCACTTGACTGAACTTAGACTCTTCGGTTCTATTATTTATTTAGGCATTTTAAAGTTTATTATTCTAAAATGTCACAATAATTTGAAACTTCTTAAAAGGAGATTTGCTCTTCATTGAAGCTCTGCTGCTTTGGTCCGCAAATATTATATGGAATCTCGCTGCTCTTAAATTCACTGCCTTGCTTTCCAATGCAAACTCAATGAGCAGAAGGCTGATTTGGCTTTTGAATACTCTCTTGACTTTTAATCAAAGCATCTTTTAATTTCCTCTTTCCTCCACAGCAGTCGGGGAAGAAGTGTGCTTTGGTGATCAGGCCCAAATGAGCAGAACTGTAAAAAGCCTTTGCCGGCTACTCAGCGACGTGAGGACAAACAGGAAGCCGCAGGAAAGACTGAAGCCTGAGAACGAGGTTAGCCCTGCGGAGGGATTTCCTGGGAGGGAAATGCGTGGAAGAGCACAGCGGCTCGTTTCCTTCCTGGAGCCAATCTTTGGAAAAGCTCGGTTTTAATCCGTGGTGATTTAATGAAATGCAGTGGCCAGCGAAGGTAGATTCAGTGTTTTCTTGAAGTTGTCCCTATGTTTGATTTCTGTGAGAGGCGGAGCTACCCATGTTGGGATCCCAAAGAGTGAAATGACCTTGTTGTGGGTTCTCTTTTCCTGAGGGAATAATGTGAGCAGTATATTCTGCATAAATGGAAACCTGATACTAGTAGATAAACAAGGCATGTTTTATTTCTGTGTCTGATTACATGGGTTACATAGGAGTAGAGGGGCAAAATAGCATGGATAGATTCGTAAATACGAGGCTGCAGCGAGGGAGAAGCCAGGGTTCAGTGACTAGGCACTCTGTCCGCGTCGACCAATATTTTAGGTTCTAGGGGAACAGACAATGAGGAATACAATTTAGCTCAATCAGAACCCTAACAAATGTATAAGTCTACTAGAGGAGATGGGCCCAAAAGCTGCCAATCCCCTGTGGAAGGGGTCTTTGCCTTGGAACTATTGATATTTTGGCTGCATCACTCTTTGTTGTGGAACTGTAGAATGAACTGCAGGATATTAGCAGCATCCCTGGCTTCTCTGCCCACTAGATGTTAGCAGCACCAATACCGCCCTCACGGCTGAAGACAAAACACCCCCAGACATTGTCAAGTGTCCCCCGAGGGGCAAAACTGCCTCAGTTGAGAACAGTTGCTATTTGGGGTTTAGGGGTGGGGTGAGTGCTTGTGAGACAGAGGAAAGTCCAGGTGCTCCAGGAAGTGAGGAAGAATGCCCAGGCAGCCCTGGGGTAAGGTTGGGGTGATCACCTCCTGGAGGGGGTGACACTGTGCCTTGTGTGAGGCATGAGTGAGGCCAGCATGAGAAACAAGGGACCAGCATAAACAAGGGGAAAGCATCCTAAAAATAAAAGAAGTGTGCAGGGCAATCAGTGGCTACCTCACTGTTGCTAGAAGGTGAAGTGTGTGTGTGTGCGTGTGGGTGTGTGTTAGGGATTAAGCGGTGGGACCTGAAACTGAGATATGGGCAAGCGTGTGACCATTGGCCTGCAAGGACAGCTTAAGCAGCAAGTAGGTAGGAACGGACTTTGAAAATATCCTGGCTACAACTTCCAGGCTGGATTAAAGTGGGCTCTAGAACGGCAGCAGGGGCCCTTTGCACGAAATGCTAGGCTACTTGCTTTACTTTGATTGCTCGATTTGATCCTCACAACCGGTCTATGAGGAGGAAGCATATTTATCCCACTTACAGAGGAGGATGTAGCAGGGCTGAGCCTCACCTGCTCAATGCCGTGCAGCCAACAGGACAGCCAGACCAGGACGTTCCCTGAGCAGGTGCCCGAGGCCGCCTCTGAAAGATGAAATAGACTTGGTTTGTCTGACAAAGCTCTGTTCAAGGAGTGGCTACGATGGAGATTGAATTGATCAGCCCATGGAACACATGGGTAAAGTCCTCTTAAGCTATGCGTTAGGCAGACAAATGTAAAAACACCCTAACAGAAAAGCAATTTAAAACAAACAGGACAGCCAAGTGCCTTCTTTTAAAATTTTTTTTATTTTTTGATTTTTAGAGAGTGAGGAAGAGGGAGAGAAAGAGAAAAACATTGATTTGTTGTTCCACCTACTTATGCATTCATTGGTTGCTTCTTGTATGTACTCTGACTGAGGATCAAACCCTCAACCTTGGCATATCAGGTTAACGCTCTAACCAACTGAGTTACCAGTCCAGGGCCCAAGTGCCTTCTTCATCATTCTTTTCTCACATTAAACTTCTTTCAGGGCCCAAATGTTTCTTCATTTTAGTGAGCATTTATTAAGCACCTAGCGTGTCCTCAGAATTGTTCAAAGGTTCTAAGGAAGACAAAGAGCATGCAATCTAATTGAGCCCAAAACAAATGTGAGCTGAATGAACAGACTGAGACAGTGAACAAACCCGAGGAGAAAGGATTTTGATAGATGAACTTGACTTACAGAAAAAAACAATTCAGTTCATATCTGCCTGACAACTTGCCCTTGAACTTCTCGCTCTAGGAAAGCAGTCTTTCCCTAGGAAGAGCCAATTGCCCACTGATTGGCTAAGACGAAGTTTTTGGGAGAGAAAAGAATCAGACAGACCCTGTGCTGATGAAGATCCTTGCACTTGAGCCCTTGGAGTGGAATGGGCTGTCTTCCTGGTGTGCCATCAGGTATCCACTATGTATGGAGGCTGTTCTATTCATTACGGAGACATGTTCTATATATTTTCTGTGTATTCTCATTTAAGCCTCACAGCAATCTTATAAGATACTATGATTATCTCCATTTTATATATAAAGAAATGGAAATACAGAGAAGCTAAGTAACTTGCTCAAGGTCACACAGTCTTTCAGTAATAAATCCAGGATTAAACCCCAAAATGGTCAGCCACAGCAACCCAGGTTAATGACATCAATACCAGGGTGTTGCTACCATTCAGTGCGGTTGCTATGAGCTGGAAGCCTGAGGCATGTTTTAATCACAGTAACAATAAGACACTTTACTAAGAAAAAAATCTGTGCAGAGGAAGACTGGGTATTGACACAGTAGAAGGAGAACAGAATTTAGATCAGAACACTAGGTGTTAATGATAACGCTGAGACTAACTAGTTTTGTAATTGTAGCATCAGTTAATCCCACTGAAGGTCAGTTTCATCATATTTAACATGAAGTTAACAATATCGACCTCACAAGTCTTATGAAAATCAGATAGACCATATAATAGTGTCTAAAACAGCTCTTGACGCTGAGTAAATACTCTGTAAATTTAAGGTGAGTGAAAGATAAATATGAGATACTTCACAGATATAGCATTGATTGGCCTTGGAGAAAGTGTAAAGTTTATGAACAAGGACAAAATAAAATCAAACACATGGAGAGTGTTCAGTAAATGAATCCAGGGGCATGTGTATGTGTGTGGGGTATTTGTGTATAATACCTATGATTCATGTAAAAACTATCATTTAATGAGGTCTTACCATGTACTATCACTGCACTGTGGATCACATACCATCAGAAATCATGAATTAGAGAATTTTGTTATATGTGGTGGATTTCATCATTACACACATTTTAAAGTTGTTTAACCATGGGCTGTTTGGAGACATGGCTTCATAGAGCCTCTCCGCAGATGTCTGTGAAACCTAGCAACAGGTTGTGCCTGATGCAGAGGGGGCCAACCCAGAATGCACAGCTCCTGTCTGCTCTCCCCCCTCTCGCTCCCCAGCGACCCTTACTTTGCTTGCCCGGATGTTCTCAATAAAACATTCACCCCATAGCTTTTGTCTCAAGCTCTGATTTTGAGAAAACCTGGGCTATGACAAATGAAAGAAATAATTTCTTTGGTTTTTTTGGGGGGGGTTTGTTGGTTTTTTTTTTTGGTAAAAGAAAATACACTGAAGAAGATATGCATAAGAAAAAGATCTAGATTTGCATATGCAAAATGTAAATTGGATTGTCCCTCTTCATACTTTTAAGTTCTATTTTAAAAATTGTAAATGAGTAAAATGGTTATTATAATAAATTATTTAAACATATATGCTTCTTTCTTCCAAAATTAACAGACATAACATGTCTGTTAGGCTGAAAAGCCATCCTGAGGATAAAAAGAATTGTTTTCAATACGTATTTCATTAGTGTGAATTCAGGTGTAGCTTTGGATGTTTTCATAATCTACTATTTTATACTCTCATCATTTCAGTTTTATTTTATTTAGGGTTAAAAATAATAAATGTCAATTTTTATATGTTCTATAGGAATATATAAAAATGTAGTAAATATGACTACATTGAGCATATTAAATACATTTCAATTGTTATGTAACTTCCTTAGGATTTAAAGATAACCACATTACTTACCTTGCCTTGGATTTTCAAAACTTTGTCCAATAATGCCTCATTCCGAGACTCACTCCAAACTGAAATCCATTCAGAGCGTCTTGAAAAGTCTCTTTCAGCAAAAGTTGGATGTGTGGTCTCTATAGTGAATCATAAAGCCAACAGCATTCCCTGTTACTGCTTTTTTCCTTTTAAATAAAAAAGTTTATTTAAAAAGGGAGGGAGAAAGGAAAGAAGGAAGCACCGAAGGGAGGGGAAGAAGGAGGGAGGGAGGGAGGAGCCCTGTTACTGTTTATTCCCCAGGGACAAATATCATTGTAAGTAGAATAAAAGCTGCCTTGGATTTTGAATGTTTCACCAGAAAAGAGGTTAAATATGCCTTAGACTTCCCTACATTGGTCTCATGTATATTTAGAATCCAACTTGCAGAGTGAGCACGGGCTCTGGGAAATCATCCCCTCAGGGGGTCTGGTTCGCAGATGAAGGTAGAGACTGAGAATACACGACTGACTGTCCTGTGGGTGACCCATGCTCTGACTGAATAACCATGGTTAGTTAAGTGGGTAATATCTACATTTCAAAAAAATTAGAAGAAATAAAGTCAGCTATTCACACAGCTCATACATTTGATATATGAGAACCTCACTAGAGAGGAACTGAACTATTTTTGGAGGGGATTAAATCCATTACGTCAATGTCTTCTGGAGTGACATTTTAACTTTTGCTCTTCCTACTTGTGAGGGGGTAGAGAAAACAAGGTTAATACCTAATTATGTAGTTATTTCTATGCATGTAGTTATGCAGTCATTTCTTTACCTATGTTCTCTCCAGACTTAGCCCTTAGAAACTTGAAAAGAAAAATACATAATCTAGCCATACTTATTACATTTTTCTGGGCTAAGCCCAGAGTCCTCTTACGGTTTCAGTGGGTCGTGGAGCCTGACTAACTGGGTTTGAGTTCTGTTTCTGCTATGCAGTGGATAGATACTTTAACTTGGGCAAGTGACTTGGTCTTATGTAAGTTACTTGAGTTCTTCCTATCTTTGTGTCCTTATCTATGAAATAAAGATAATTTTAGTACTTCTATCCTGCATAAAAAATGCCTGGTACAATGCCTTTCTCACAGTAAACATTCAATAAATCTTGCCTATTGATAAATGCTCAAAAGTTTTTATTGGATAAAAGATGTTAAGAAGAAAAGAGAGAATTGCCACAAAGAAGAAAGCTGTTGACTCTTGCTCAAACCATCCTAGCCCCTGCTTTTTCCCACGTTTCAGGAACTCTAGCATAAGTTCTCTGCTCATGAAAGAAAATAGGGAAAGAAGAAGCGTAGCTGACTTTATAAAATAGCAGAACCATGCTGTCGTATGCATATAGAATGCATGGTTTGCTCCAAAAATTTCTGGTACAAATTTAGCTACATTACTTTTTTCCCTTCAATTAATAGAACATTCAAGTACTCCATTAAAACAAACAAACAAGCTCCGAAGTCTGTACCTTTGTCCAAGATTCCCTGGGGGTTACTCAGTCAAAAGGGGTCAGGGCTCTTTCAAATGCCAAGTGGAGTGAGAAAAGGCCTTGCATTGCTTCACACCTCCTGCTGCCGCTCCTACCCAGACACTGGCCCTGCCCAGTCAGGGCCCGGCTCGAGCCCCTGGCTCGGCGATTAGAGCTCTGAGGCCATGGTCATCGGGCCAGCATCGCTCTCCAGGACGCACAACTGCTGTGCCGGCGGTTGTGCACATGCGCCACTGCCAACAAAAACCACAGGCTTCCCGGCACACCCAGCCCTCTCTGTAGACTGCTCGGCCTTTTCTCAGAACCTGGGTCGTCAGCTTTTTTGTTGCTCCTCCCCTTAGTAACTGCCTATTTTCGAAGGTTTTTACCTGGGCCTTGTGTCTGCCTCCTCCCCTGCTGTATCAGGGCTGCTGGAACAAAGTACCACAGACTCGGTGGCTTAAAGAGCAGAAATTCATTTTCTTATAAATCTGGAAGATACAAGGCCAAGATCAAGGTGTCAGCAGGAGTGGCTGCCTCTGAGACCTGTGCTCTCTTAGGGCCCAATTTCCAAGTAGTCACATTCTGAGGCACTGGGGATTAGGACTTCAACATTTGATACTGTGGGGAGACACAAGTCAGCCCATAACGCTATTACTTCTATTTACTTAACTTATAAGTTAATTTTTTTTAAAATTCAAAAATGTAGGGTAGGGAGAGACAGAGAGAGAGAGACAGGTGTATGCTCAGGGAGGTCTGTCTCTACTATTTTTTCAGAACAGTGGGCCCCTGTGTTTACCTTTCCAAGGCAGCCACTTAAGAGGCTATTCAAACGTTTAAAGTGCACCCGCTAAACTCAGAATTCCCTGTAAAACAGAGGACCCCAGAGCTTCTCTGGTTGAAATGTGAGTTGGGACCCAGACCCCCTTCACTCTCTCCTCATTGACTCACCTCTTACAAGCACCATGTAAAAACCTTTGGCCTGGAGGATTCCAGGTGTCCAGGCTGTTTCTGTTAATTTTCCACAACTGTATAACTCACCAAAGTTTGAAATAAGTGCATATAATACTATTTGATGATCCTTAGCTTTGGAAACAAAAACTCTATCAATCAGCAGGACTTAATCCAGTTTCACTCTGGAGTCCGGGCGAGCTCCGGTGACCACGTGGACTGATGCTTTCATGGTCTGTTTATTTTTCTACTTTCCTTCTTTTTGGAGGTGGGCTTGTTAATCACCCTGCTCAGCTGTGGTACCCAAGAAAAGCTAAGAGGGAACAGTAAGATAAAGCCCCTGGTGACCTGTTTGCACACAGCAGCCTGATAAACCCAGGCAGAATGACAGTGACAGCTGCCTTGCAGCAAACAGAGGGATTCAAGCGGTTCAGTTCCGCGGCCGCAGGGACAAGTATATCATTACAGCCCGGCTTCTCAGAGAGAAACCACCTAAACTCACTGCCTGTCCACAGCCACGGCGGGGTGTCTTGGACATCTGACCCAGACCCTCCCTGACCTTCCTCCGCGCCCTGGACTGCCTGGCCACCACCCTGTTCTCACCTCCAACCGCACTCCCTGCCTGGAACAGCCAGGCTTTTAGCAGCTGGGGTAGGACACCTCCACAGCTTTGGGCAACAGCGGAGAGAGGGTGGAAAGGATAGTAAATGGGGGCCAAGCAGTCAAGTGCCTGTTCCAAGGACAAGGGCACTGGGCACATGTCGCTCCTGCGGGGAAGGCAGAAGCTCTCCCCGTGGGATGATGCCCTGCTCTCGGGAAAGGACCCCCGGTCCCTGCTGAAGCGGGGCATGTGCCACATCAGCTTCAGCCTGGTCACCAAGGGAATGACGGACATCCCTGACTTTCTTTGGGGCTTGTCCGAGGTCCAGAAACTCAATCTGTCTCACAACCAGCTCAGGGTTCTGCCCCCCGAGGTGGGGAGGCTGACCAGGCTGGTGGTCCTGAACTTGTGTGGGAACTGCCTGAAGAGCCTGCCCCAAGAGATCAGCCTCCTCAAGGGCCTGAAAGTGCTGTTCATCAACATGAACTGCCTGGCTGAGGTGCCGGCCGAGCTGAGCGCCTGTGGGAGCCTGGAAGTCCTGAGTGTGTCGCACAACCGCCTCTCCCAGCTGCCCGCCAGCTTCGCAGACCTCTCCAGGCTGAGGAAGCTGAACCTCAGCAACAACTGTTTTGCCCACATCCCCATCTGTGTGTTTGCTCTGAAGGAGCTGGATTTCTTGCATGTGGGCTCCAATCGCCTGGAAAACATCGCCGAGAGCATCCAGTGTCTGAGCAGCCTGCAAATCTTCATCGCGGAGAACAACAACATCCACTCCTTCCCACGGTCGCTCTGCCTCCTCACCAGCCTGGAGCTGCTGAACCTGAACAACAATGATATCCAAACCCTCCCAGATGAACTCTACCTGCTGTGTAGACTGGTGAGGATCGCTTGGAATCCCATGGACAAAGGGCTCCATATTTCCTATAACCCTTTATCCAAGCCTCTGCCGGAGCTGGTGGAGGGGGGCCTGGAGATGCTTGTCAGCTACCTGAAGGACAAAAAACACAACTGACGTGGCCACTGGAGGCAGAAACAGTGGCCGACTCAACGAGGCTCTGTCAGCTGGGTACTTCGCTAGGCTGTGCTTTCTTCTCTTGCTGTTCGTGTTGGTCAAGGCTCGTGTTAATATTTGCTAAGCTGCAGCTGAATGCCATTCTAGGCAGGTGTTTGCTTTTAACTCTGTATGTTCCTAATAACCCCCAGAATATCATGTTTATCTCATTTTAGACATAAATTGAAACAGGACTTTGGTTTTCTCCAAAGAGAAATAATTGCTCTAATTTTCCTGAGGAGCAGTGGGATTCAGCCCTTAGAATAGTGGTCAGCAGACCTGACTCAATGGAATTGAAAAGTTAAGTATTTACTAAGCAGGTGCCAAGTATGGTAAGAGGCACTGGCAACATCTGGTTTCAGCCTTTGAATTGGCGACCTGTAATCAGGCAGCACCAGCAGGATGTGCTCCCGCATCAGCCTCAAGCAAGTGTTACTTGGGACCAAAGAGCAAGCTGGAACCCTGCTCTCCTGGAGATGACCAAATTGGGCAGAGTTTTCCCGCGAGTGCTGGGGGACAGCCATAGGAAATTTGTCTCTAAAATGACTGTAGAGTAACAAGCAAACTGCTCACGATTGAGTGTGGTGGTAAGTGACGGGGACAGCATGATGCCTTTCAGGTAATAAATACAAACTAATTTTAATGTGCGGTTTCAACCTTCTTTCCCAGTCCTTGTGCACCCACAGTCATGTCCCTGAGTTTTTCGGAAGATGCCAGTCAATACTTGTCATCCTTTCTAACTTCAGTTCTCCCCCCTTGCTGGATCTGCCCTCACAGAGATGAGATAGTAATTAAGAAAAAAAAATGGCCAAAAGGCAGAAAGAGGAGGCAAAGTATAGACAAGCCACACACAGAACTCATTACCTTTCCAACTTTCAGAGAAGAGTAATATTTGCCATTTGGCTTTCATATATGGACATTTTAAAAATGACTTTAGTGACATTTGAAAGTTTTTTGGACAAAAGGCTGTAAAATATTAAATTTGTTTTGTTTTTAATTATAAAAGTGCCCAACTGTTAGTTAAAGGTGCCAATTTCAGAGTTTCTGCCACAAGGGTCATTGGATGTTACGGCTATCAAGAGCCTCCAAGGCATTACTATTTATTGAGAATTAAGGAATTAGGATAAAAAGGTAGCAGTGAAGAAAGTATAGTATCTACAGATCAATGGAGAGCCAATTATTCAGGTATCTTGGCATTTTTGTCTACAGAATATAGCTAACAATGCAATATCAAGACAGAATTTGGGTTTGCTGCCAAGACTTGTCTAACTTCTTAATACCCTTGGCTTAATTCGGTTAAACTTCTATTTGTTAGTACCTTCTCTTTATTACACTGGTCTGGGAACCTGAGAGGAGTAAAGCCCTTCTCCTTCCACTGAGGAGCTCACAATGTGGTGAAGGGACAGAAACCTACATGGGTTCCCACAATGTGCAGCAAGTTGTGATCTCTCTCTCTCTCTCTGTCTCTATCTCTGTCTCTGTCTCTCTCTCTCTCTCAAAATGTAAGTGATGGGCTGGCATAAGTGTAACGCACTGGGTGGTGTAGAGTAGGTGGAGCCCCAATGTCTCAATAGGCAAAGAACAGTAACCAAAGAACAGGACTGGGACAAATCAGCCAAGCCCTTATTCACTGCAGCCATCACACCCTAATTCCTCCCCCTCCTCCACTGACCCCATGTGGGAAAGAGCAGCAAAGTGCTGGGGCAGTGGGTTCTGACAATGGGCAGTTTTTGTATGGAACCGCCACCTTCTAAGAGCCGCTTAAAGGGGATCCGTATAATTCATTAACAGGACAGGTGATTTTCCAAACAGGCTTCACAGTCAGTTTTCCAATCATAAAAGACGAAAGCTAATTCCTACTGTTATCCTCAGATACCATAGTTCCATCCACACATTTGTGCCTGAGTTCTCTCAGTCAAACCACTGCAAAAAGATCTTACCAGTGTCACTGGGCAGCAGCTGAAGTAACCTCTTAAATTCCCCCTCCAGCAGCAACTGAGACCTGCTCTCCCTGCCAAGCACACACAGGCACACTCCACTATCCTCACCCATGTTGGCTTGCCGGAGCCAAGACTATTTAAAGACATCAGTGGAATTTTTACTTGACCTCATGACTCAGTGGGAAATTGCAGGGCGAGCCTTCCTCTGCGGAGCAGAAACCGGGCAGATCACTTGCTGAGCGCTGGCTGAAGCACATGCAGCTGTCAGACAAGCACGGCGGGTGCCAGGATCACGCCTGTCATTGCTGCCGAAGAACCACTTGGGCTCACGTTGAATGTCCATGACCTTGCTATGGGCAGGGAGGCGGGCCGGGACAACAGCACTCGGTTATTCCTGCTGAGCAATCATTGTATTTCCTCTCCATGCTTTTTCAGTCACTTGATCTCACAGTAACTCTACTCCAGGGGAAGAACCTAACGATATTTTGAAGGTGACCCAAGAACTCATTATACTTTTTATATGAAAAAAGATGGTATCAATTTGGTTGCAGGCTTCCATCCGTGCCTTTCAAAAGTATACTAGCAAGGTGTTCTATGATAACACTTAGCATTGGGGAAATCATAAAAGTAATAGTAGTTGCCTAATGTGCTTTAGATATTGATTCTTTGTGAAGGCTTTTTATTGATAAAGGGAAGTGCTGAGTAAAATATTGGTTAATGTGCTTAGTTATTCAAAACAGTTACATGGTGGGAGTTTGATACAGCCTTCAGTGTTTTGTTGTCAAACTCCGCAGTTTGCTGACTGAATGTGAAATGCTTCCTGCTTATCTTTTCGTAGTTTTAATACTGCCACGTTCAAATAACTCCCAGGTATTTCTGAGGCTTATGAAATCAAAGCGCTAGGATGGCTGCATTGGCTGCCGAGTATATTTAGCCAAAGAATTGAGCTAATTGGGTGCTTGTTGTGGGAGCTGGCTGCTCACATTCTTGGTGATACTGTGGTTTTCATGTCACTTGGCTCTCGGCGCGGAGCAATCTCAGTGGTGTGTTCAGATACACTTTTGAAGCAGTTGCAGCTAACAAGCACACAATTAAGAACAAATTCTATGTTCATAGGAAAGAAAGATGACTTTGAAAAGACACATCTGTTCCAGGAATAATACTGCTAAATGCATGAAACTGCTGTATATTAGAAAGGAAACATAGTCATTACTTAGCTTGTTGACTTAATAAATGGATAATAGAAGAAATGTACTCTATTCTGAGGCTTTAGTTAATAAACTGCCTTTCTGTAATAGCCAAAGATACAGTGACTTCAGGACTCAGCACCTGTACTTGACAACGATGTCATGTTTGAGCTGAAAAGAGATAAAGAGGGAATGCTGTCTTTATTTGTAAGGATACATTAAACTAAATCATTTTCTTTTGGTAATGGATTATTGCCTTTTAAAATTCTTATGCCTCAAAGCACATACTGAATATGCATTTGATACCTATGCATTAAAAACAGAGGAAGATTAAAAAGCTGTGGGTTTGGTCTCTGGAAGACACATGCAGGTATCAACATGGACTAGGGGGAGCCTAAGTGGAGTTGTGGGGATTCTGTCACAAATAAGAAACCGGGACTCAAATCAACAATTTGGAGGAGAAAGTAGAAAGAAACATTCAACTGGAACAGAATGAAGAAAAAAGAATTCAAAAAAATGAGGAGATGTTTAGGAACCTCTGGGACAACTTTCAACACTCCAACATCTGAATCATAGAGGCGCCAGAAGGAGAAGAGAGAGAGCAAGAGACTGAAATCTTATTTGAACAAATAATGAAGGAGAACTTCCCCAACCTGGCAAAGGAAACAGACTTCTAAGAAGTCCAGGAAGCTCTGACAGTCCCAAAGAGGTTGCACGCAAGGAAGCACACACCAAGGCACATCATCATTACATTACCCAAGGTTAGAGATAAGGAGAGACTCTTAAAAGCAGCAAGAGAAAAGGAGACAGTTGCCTGCAAAGGAGTTCCCATAAGTCTATCAGCTGATTTCTCAAAAGAAACCTTACAGGCAAGTAGGGGCTGGCAAGAAGAAATCAAAGTCATGAAAAGCAAGGACCTACATCCAAGAATACTCTATCTGGCAAAGTTGTTATTTAGAATGGAAGGGCAGATAAAGTGCTTCCCAGACAAAGTCAACTTAAAGGAATTCAGCATCACCAAGCCCTTATTAAATGAAATATTAAAGGGACTAATCTAAGAAAAAGAAGATGATCAAAAATATGAACAGTAAAATGACAACAAACTTACAACTATCAACAACTGAACCTAAAAAAACAAAAACAAACTAAGCAAACAACTAGAACAGGAATAGAATCACACAAAAGGAGATAACATGGAGGGTTATCAGTGGGGAGGGGTGGGGGGAGAAAGGGAGAAGAGGTACAGGGAATAAGAAGCATAAGTGGTAGGTACAAAACAGACAGGGGGAGGTTAAGAATAGTATAGGAAAGGGAGAAGCCAAAGAACTTATATGTACGACCCATGGACATGAACTAAGTGGGGGAATGCTGGTGGCAGGGTGTTTACAGGGTGGAGGGGAATAAAGGGGAGAAAAAGTAGCAAAAAAAAAAAAGAAATTAAAAAAATAAAGTCAACTATCTTTAAGCTTCCTTCAGATTTGAAATTCAGACTGTGTGTGTGCGAGCGCGAGTGTGTGTTTGCTGTTCCTCCCCCTTATCTAATGCCTCAGTAAATAGGCACCTGAGCTTATGATGATTATCCTGGTTATTCAAGAAAAGCAAAAATGTTGAGGAGATGGGTCAAGTTCAGCATGAGTTTTAATATCTCCTAATAGTACTATAAAATTTAATTTAATTTTTCATTGACTTTCAAAAATATACAAAGAACTAAGTATTTATTAAGGGCAAGTCTAGAAGTTTGCAGACCTCCAAGTTGTCTGGATTCCATCTTCAACTTTTTATTGGATTGGAGGCTCAGAGGGAATATTTCTGTTTGACTTTGTTGATTGATTGATTTAAAACTCCTCCTATGTTTCTGGAAAAGAAGGAATTCCTAATGATCTGTTTTCCATTGAAAAAAACTCATTGGATTTGATTCAATAATATCATTTGGGCACTTAGAGCTGAAATCTTTCCTGTTTAGATAAAAAGAGCATATTCTGTTAAAAATATATATAAAAGGGTAACTTGCTCCAAAGAGCAGTTGTAATAAAATCCACGCCTCCTCCACAGCACCTTCTCTTCTGCAAAGACATGTGAGTCAAACATGAATTTCGCTATACATTTTCAAAAACAACGTATGCAAATTAATATACATAAAGCTGCAAAATAGCTCTTCCTTTGATTTCTTAGGTTCTTAATAATAATGCTCCTCTCTCTGCTTCTACTGTTTTAGTCAAAGCCACAAATTGATGATATCTACATTATGGGAAAAAATTAGAAATTTATTACTTTAATTGGCTTTTGACTAACATTCTTTATAAGAGTTGGTAAGTTACAATTGTGTTTGATAAGAATTCTTGAATAATTTTGCTGCCATAAGTACTTTGAGAACTCAAAGCACAGTTCTGGTATTTGCCTCCTCAGCCAAAATATACAAGGTCTGCCTGGAAAAAGTCCAGCCATTGTTAACATAATGAGAACAGTTTGCGGAACATGGATATAACCTTGCAGCCAAGGAGAAAGAGAGTGGACTGTTATGCTCATGTGTGAACAATGGTAACTTCACTGCACTAGTCAATGGCAGCCCTAGACACCATTGAGTGAGCACCTGTACTGTGTGGCTGTCGCATTCAAAATGACTTAGCAAATGAATCTGCATCAATGCTCCCACTCATGCATCATGTCTTATGCAGAGATTTTTGGCAAAATATCAAATTGCCCAGGTGACTCAGCCCCCCTGCAGCCCAGATTTTGCTCCCTACGACTTCTGGCTTTTCCCAAAACTAAAATCACCTTTGAAAGGGAAGAAATTTAAGACTGTGGATGGGATTCAGGAAAATATGATGGAGCAGCTGATGGTGATTCCAACAAAGGATTTTGCAGAGTGTTTTGAACAGTGGAAAAGATGCTGGTAGAATTGTGTTAGGTCCTAGGGTGCCTACTTTGAAGGGGACTGAGGTGTCATTGTCCTGTGTACAATGAGTCTTGTGTCTTCTTCAATAAATGTTTCTATTTTTCATATTACATGGCTGGATACCTTCCGGACAGGCCTTGTATAAAGAGAAGGCTAAGGAATATTTTCATTATGGAAATTACAGGAGCAGTATAAATAAATAATCTAGCCAAGAAGGAGAAAGATCTTCTTTGTGTTTTATCTTTTATACTTTCTTATTATTATGATTAAACTTCTGTGATAAGTAATCTAGAAATCTGTTTAATCTCCCAGAAATGTATATAATGTTTGTTATAGAAATATAATTGTTCATCTGACCATATAATATCCTGGTTATATAAAGCTGAGTTTACTCAGTTTGCAAATGAAGCTTCCAGGTTCTTATTATTAATCTACTACCACAAATATCACTTTAGGTGACTCTCTTCTATAGCTTAAGAAGGAAAGTACCTCTGTTTCTGATAGATCAGAATGAACAGGTTACTTTTTTATGCTGTGTGAGGTTGGTTCCTTCCTAGTCATCTATTGTGCAGAAAAAACCTAGAACGAATTTGAAAAAAGTCACATGGCACGTGTGCAGTAGAGGGTTGACTCAGCTGCTCTGGGGTGCAAAGTGTGCACATTTCACCTTTGACCAGCTCCTGGGAAATGACTTCTAGTCCCTTGCAACATCTTGTCTGATAAGAATGTCTTTGTATACCTGGGTCACAACCAGATAGTCTATGCTCACAGTGCAGTGTGATTTATGGAGGGGGTGTTAGCAGCACAGTATCAGTCTGACCTCTGGAGAGGCTGGAGACGGAGGAGCTAAGTTTGGCCACATGGGAGCTCCATGCCTATGTGACCAGTTTCCCATAAAAGCCCTGCCCGCAAGGCTCAGGTGAGCTTCCCTATTTGGCAACACTTCATAAATGTCACATATCATTGAAGGGAGAATTAAGCGCCATTAAACAACTCCATTAAGAGAGAACAATGGAAAACATGTGCCTGGACTCTCCTGGATTCTTCCATATGCTCCTTTTATCTTTGCTGATTTTAATGTGTGTACTTTTGTTGTAATAAACCATAGCCATGAGTATAATAGATTTTCTAAATTCTGTGATTTTGTCTGGCAAATCAATGAACATGAGGGTGGTCTTAGAGACCTCCCAAAAGCATGGGTCCAAGAGTAGACTTTATTTAAAAAGCAAGAGAAGAGATGCTACAGATCCTCAAATTCTATCTTCATGCTGATCACATGTGGCGAGTATGTCTTTCTGGAAGAGAATTCACCTCCCTGGTGGTTCTCTCTTTTTATAGGGAAATCTTGAGCACAACAATCAGCCCCCTCTGGTGCCTGCCTGTCTCACTTTGATGCTGAGAGTTGTCTAAGAAAGCCAGCTGCAGAGTACCAGAAAACCTGGGGATTCATGGATCTGCCACAGGGACAACTGTCACCAGTCCCAGACTAGACTACCTATAGTGCCATTCCTTCTCTGGAAAAAAGGTAAAGCCCTGGTCCTATTAACTCATTGTTCAGGAGGCTAGAGGGAGTCCCCAGGTCTCTTTTGGGTATTCTTGCTCCTCAAACAACTATTTGACAAGATATTAGGCATATCACGATTTCTTCCCAAGTGCTATAATGTTATTGTGTTACAAGGTCATTTGTATGTCAATTTTGGTTACTCAAAATGTAACTGAGACCCCAGAGTTAATGTCCTAAGTTTTATTCATTTATTCATAGGCAAGACCTTTAAACCAAAAGATAATAAATGAATGAATGTATACATATATGTTAGATAATGATAAATCCATGGAGAGTAATAAAGCAGTGAGGGGAAATGGGGCTGGAGAGGTATTTGTTACTGGTGGTCAGGAAAGTTGCCCAGGAAATCATTCTGGAACAGGGGCCTATAGAAAGTGAAGGAGCTAGCGATGTAAGAATTTTAGGAGAAATCATTCCAAACAGAAGAGAAGGTGTATGGAAAGGCAGAAACGTGTCCGGCATGCCCATGGGATGGAGTGGGTGCAGGAGAGAGCACTGAGGTCATATTTATGTTTGGGGTGACTCTCGCAAGGCTTCAGGTCATTGGAAGGACTTTGGCTTTTGCTCAGAGTGAGGTGAGAAGCTATTGGAAATTTTTCACTAGGGAAGAAACACAAGCTAACTTGCATTTTAGAGGAGTTACTTTGATTACTGGATAGAGAATAGGAGTAAAAATAAAGGCATGAGATTAGTTAGGAAATTGCTACAATATTTCAGGTGATGGATGATGGTGGCTTCACCCAGGGTTGAAATGGTGGGTGTGACCTGATTATGGAGATATTTTAATGCTAGCTCCAACAGAAATTACCAACGGATTGGTTGGCATGGAGAAGATCTAGAATAATTTCAATGCATTTAACCAGAGCAAGTGGAAGGATAAAGTTGTCATATATTGCAAGAGGAAGAGTTTAGGAAAAAATATTGACATTCTAATTTTGAGATGATACGTAGATTTTCAAATGGGTCAGCCAAGCAGGCATTTGGGTAAAGAATCTAGGGTTCAGGGGAGTGGTATTGATTGGAGTTATAAATTTGGAAATCACCAGAAAATACACAGGAAGAAGTAATGAAGAGAGGTATCCACTGTGAAAGACCTCAATCAAAAATGGTGATTTTATTTTTTCTTAAGTTTTGGTATTCAAAGTGCTTTGCTCAGTCAGCAGAAAAATTCCCATATGTGACAATGCTTGTTTTTTCCAAATGCTGGATAAATGGAATATTACCCTATCTAGATTTCAGGCCTATATTTGTGAAAACCCTTGGAATTATCAGTTGATAGGAAGAGAGGCATTCTCTATTCACACAGAAGTTAGAAATGAGAACATAGAAAAACAAGTGTCCCAAGTGAACACGTATGCCCCATCTGCCTTTGTTCAGTTACCCTCCCCACGGTCCTAACTGACAGGTGATGTTAATCAGTCATCAAGCAGGGATATATGTTGGTATTGATCAAGATACACTGAAATAGTTAGAAAATCTTTGTTCATCTCCCTTCTCTTTTTTCTTTTCTATATGGTTTAATTTGTTTGGATCTTAAGGAACATCATTACACTCACTAGCTGCGTTTCAAATGAGAATGAGGGATAGCAAAATAAATATTCCCGTTAGTTTTCTTCTTTGAACTTTGGAAAGGAAAAATTTCCTCAAACCTATCATTCTATACATACATTTTAGAACGCAAAATTTGACACATTAGTTGAAGAGCTGGCCCTGCAATTTCTCCAAACTACGCACTATAGACTTCACCCTGTGACGTCCGGATGAGTCCACAAGACAGGGAGACCGGAGGCTTCCCCGTTCCTCTCTGTTGTATGTGCATTTATTCTACTGCTTTTCTTGGTCTGAATAACTAATGTCTCTCCTGTTTAAGAAGAAGCAAACAGCTTTCTTCCAAAACTCTAACTAAATATTATCCTTTATTTTGGTTTCATCTCATATTCTTTCCACTGGCAGGGAAACGCCATACACTCATTCACAAGGAGGAATTGTGTTGCTTTACATCCTTATTCTTTCATGTGGGCCAGAAGCTGCCCCATGCATGATGCCTGATGATGTGTTTTTACACAAGTCACAGAGAGAGGGTCTCCCTTCTAGGGATCAGTGCAGGATGTAATCCCTTGTTCTCTTTTCTTTTCTTTTCTTTTCTTTTTTTCCTTTCCTTTCCTTTCCTTTCCTTTTCTTTTCTTTCTACTTTCCTCCCACAGGATATTTGAAAGAAAAGGGTTACACAATGCTGAATAGTTTTGAAAAACAAAGTGAAAGTTCTCCTGGCATGTATGTTCACATATTTCTCCCGCATATTGGACAAATAATCCAATTGTCATTTATATCTTGCTAATGCAGGGCTTTTGAATAGATTCTATACTTCTACCTCAAACCGCAGAGACAGCTCACAGAATTTTATCTTCTCACTGGGAAATTATTTTCTCCACCTGTGTTTTGATGATGACAGGCTTTTTTCCATCTTGCAGTTCCTCCTCCTTGGGGGAATAGAAATGTAAGGAATAATGTCTGATTTGATACTTGCTGTTCTACCCACGTATCACTGCAGTTTAAAAACTGTCTACAAACTTGCTAACAACTTACTTTAAATCTATACTTTGGGAAAATGAGAGACAAAAAGAAAGAGAAGTAAAAGCCTCTTAAAATAATACATTTGAGAATATATGTGAGATATTTGGAGAAAAAGATCATTCACTATTTTTACTGGATATGTAGCATTGTATAAAGCTATATCTATGGAGGTTAGACAGGGTAATATCTAAGTTAAAGTCCTACAATTCTGTTACATAGGAAACCTTACTCCAAATGAGTATATTTTCCTCTATACATTTAATTTTTTAACAATTTTAATTGTATTTTTCCATTACCATTTAGTCCCCTTGTACACCCTGCCACCCCCACCATCACCACACTGTTGTCCATATCCATGAGTCCCTTTTCCATTTTGCTCAAAACCTTCACCTCCTACCCTCCCTCCTTAGCTGTTCTCTCTGCAATTTCTTAATTCAAAACTATCATAGTTCACAATTAATTTGAGAAAAACAGTGATCAATATTTCCGTTTGCCAGCTAAAATGAAATACAGCTGTAGCAAAGTGACATAAATGCAATTCAAAATTCACAGGATTTATCAACTTTGAAGTCACAATATTTTTTAACTTAAGGGATTGACATTATTTTGAATTTTATGCAAGACTGAGGCTTTATGATAATGTTACCACATTATTTCTCATCTTTTTGAAGCTCAGATTTTTATACAATGAACAATACATGTAATCCAGATAAGTGGTAATTGATTTGATATCAGAAGTAATAAAAAATTATATGCTGTACCCAGTTTCATAGGTCAAATGATGTCCAAACATTTGTTTTATTTTTCTTCTTAATATTATCAGGCTAACATCCATGCAATGGTTGCAAACTTTAGAATTAGAACAGAGCAACTTTAAAATTCATCTAATCTAAACTTCTAAATTTCACCATACATACTTTAAAGAATATATATATATATATATATCTATCCTCAAACACTTTCCGTATCAGGGGCTCACCCATGTAAAAACAGTCCAGTCCATTGATTTCTTGACAATTTTCTCTTAAATATTGTCTTTTTTCCTTGTTTTCCATCTCAAAATGACACCTCCCTCCACCCAGAAACCTGGTATTCATTCTGGTGACCTCCCTCCCTTAATCCTTTCATCTAATCTGTCACCCAGTTCTGAGACTCTAACTCCTTCTTTCCATCTCTTCTATCAGCCTGTCTAAGCCACTGTTATGTCCCCCTAATTCCTCCTCTCCTCCCTTTTCCTCCATTCTCCACACAGGCACAAAGTGGGATTTTAAAAAATGTAAATCGAATCGTGTTAGACCCATGCTTGAAGTCCCTCAAGATGTACTTGGAATAAAACCCAAAATCCTTAGCATGCTCTACTTGGTCTTGCAAACTGGAGCTCTCTGTCTTCAGGCCCATCGCCCACCACTCTGTTCTCTCATGATTATCCACCCACAGCAGCCTTCTTTTGTTCCTGAAGGTTTTTTGAACACCATCCTGTCTTAGCACTTTCAAACACGGTGTTCCCGCCCCTGGAGTGATCTTGCATGGTGACAGCCTACTCGCCTTTTCAGGTTCAGTTCAAATATAGTTAGAAAAACATTCTCTGACTTTTCACTTTTCCTTCATAGTACTTTCCACCACTTAAATTATATGCATGTACATGTGGTTGTATACACATATAATTAATGCATATGTAATTACACATGTAGTCATACTGATGAATAACTTGAATAATATCTATTCCCCATCCCATGACAGCAGCACCCCTGCCTTATTTCTCTACTGCATTACCCTGCATATAACTTTTTTCTGATCTAAATTAAATACTTAATACATTGTACAGAATGCATTCATTTCTAGATATTAGAAATCATTAAACACCAATTTGAAAGAACCTATGCACCCCTATGTTCATGGCAGCATTATTACAATGGCCAAGTACCGGAGGCAGCCTATGTGCCCATCGGTAAGTGAGTGGATCAAAAAAACTATGGTACATTTACACAGTGGAATACTGCACAGCAGAAAGAGAGAAGAAGCTCCTACCTTTCACGACAGCGTGGATGGAGCTATCCAGTATTGTGTTAGCTGAAATGGGCCAGGCAGCAAAGATCAAATACCATATGATCTCACCTATAAGAGGAACCTAATGAACAAAAAAAACAAATGTGCAAAATATAGCCAAAGGCATGGACACAAGGAACAGACTGACAGCAACCAGAGGGAGAGGTCAGTAGGTGGGGAGGGCGGCACAATGGGAGGGACCTAGTCCAGGAACAGATATAAATGACCCACAGACATGGACAATAGGGTGAGGACTGACTGTGGGAGCAGGGTTGTGGGCAAGGCAGGGGAGAGCAATGAGGGAAAATTGGGACAACTGTAATAGAACAGTAAAAATAAATTTAAAAAAATTTTTTAAATCATTAATTTGGAAGTTGTGCCATAGTTGAAATTTGTTTTATCAATTAACTGATATATATGAATCCTGATTAAGAAGTGCCTTTTAGTATAAAATGAAGTTGCATTCATTAAACTATATTGTACTTGAGAAGTAAAGAATCACAATATGAAAGCACTTATACTTATTTAGCTGAACTTTAATATTAAGAGTGCATACATAACTAAACTCACAGTCATGAGTCAAATAAATAAACGATTAGTTTGGGGACAGAATAGTCACCATTGGCAGTATCATCTCGTTTACTGTTTGGCAGAAGACATTATCTAGTTGCTGCAATTTTGCTACTATGTTTTCTAGTTAGTGGTATTTGGAATAAATAAAAATAATGATTAAATATGACAACAACACAAATACAGATATGATTTATTGTATACTTACCATGAGTTAGATATATTTAATTCTTACAGGATATCATTATTACCCTATTTTACAGGTTGGAAAACTGAGACTTGAAGAGCTTAAATTTCTTGTCAATATAGTAAT
This sequence comes from Mormoops blainvillei, assembly GCA_004026545.1. Classification (NCBI taxonomy): domain Eukaryota; kingdom Metazoa; phylum Chordata; class Mammalia; order Chiroptera; family Mormoopidae; genus Mormoops; species Mormoops blainvillei. The sequence continues at coordinate 65,821 of PVJD01007100.1, read as the reverse complement.
GGCAGGAACTTGGCATTGATCACAGGTCTGTCTGATTCCACTGTTCTAGATGGCCTCAGGTGTGTTTCCCTGATTAATCCAGGGAGGGCACTGGGGTCGTGACTACAGGGGAAGCCCTCATTTTGCTTAGATATCTCCCCGTAATAGCACACAAAAGATTTAGCTTATAACTTTATAAGAAAAGGTTGAAGTAAAGAGAGCTATGTAGTTTATTGATGATCAAATTCAGTTTGTACACCTGAATGTGCATTTAAGAAAGAGATCATTAATATTCTATCATGACAATGGTAGATTTTGGTATTACCACCAATTCCCCCAATTAATCTCTACAAGAACCCTGTTATCTGGTTATTTTCCGTAAACACGGAGAGCGGAACACAAAGGGTGCCCACGCTTACGTGTCAGGAGCAGCAAGCCGGGAGGGAGTGATGCTCCTCCTAGCCTGCCAGGGGCAGCAGTGTACCCATCTCTGGGTACCACACTGTGGCACTGCCATCGAGAAATGTCACAACGCACTTGAACAGGAGGTGCCATCTAAGGCAGGGACCCTTTGGGAAGAGCCGCAATGACCTACAGAGAAGTCCTCCAGCAACAAAAGACTTTGCACTTGAGATGCACAGAGCACACCCGTCCCACCCCCTGGTCACATTTCTCCCAGCATGATCTTTGAGTTCTGAGTGGTGGATACCCAAACCACCACGCCAGAATCAGGATGATTCTGATGACAGCGTCCCACGTCAGGCTCCAGAGCCTCCACTGCTCTTGTGGGTCTTGTGGGCACATTCCCAGATTTCGTTGTTGTTTGCTGGGAACGAAATTCTCATCTCGGGTGCATGCTGGCAGGGAGATCTCTGCCACTGACCAGGCAGACTGTCCTCTCCTTATCTCTCTGTCTCCCACAGCAGAGGCAGATTTAACGGCGGGCTCACAGGGCGTGCACCCTGGGCCCCTACTTCTGAAAGGCCCCACAAAACCCCAACCTTACACCTTTTTCTAATGACACCAAGTTTGGTTTCATATGTGCAATTTTGATAAGGTCGGTTTAAATATTTTCTTCTGCGCCCGGGACCTCAACCGACCTTAATCCGCTTCTGTCCCACAGGCATCTTCCCTCTGACATTGGGCTGAGGCTGGAAGCCCATCTCTGCACGTTGAACAGGCTCGTCCACAGTGCGGTTAATTCCATTAAGCCCACTGCATTCCAGGCTCCAGAGCTTCAGACATGCCAACCTGTTCTGATTTAAAGCCTATCATTTCTGACTCAAACAGGTCTTCAAGCATCGTAGTAATATTTTACTGATTATCTTTTCCAATAAACAAATACAAATGTTTTCACACTCTGGTTTCACTTGCAGAAACCCTGTTAAAATATTTAGCTGTGAAAATCGAAGACAGTTTAAGAAGTGTTGTAGACATCAACTCAGCCCTTCAATAATGCGCTCAATACTTCTAAAAGTGATGGTAAATCAAGGATGAAATGAAACCGTAAACAGAGCAAAGGCAGATTTTACATGTGGAGGCCGTTCTGTCATTTTGAGCCTCAGACAGAACACTGGATCAAAATGCCAGCTGTGATGGATGATGCTGGCCCGTCCCAGAAGAGTTGCTTTGGCTGGTCACATAGAACATGCTTTTTGCACTAGGTATTCTAAGTTAGAGAAAAAAATTTAAACACATGGCAAAGTTTAGTCTCATCCCATGGGAACCTCTATGCCCTAGGATTTTCTTGGAAGAGGTGCAAGTCTGCACATGCCATTCTACAACTTGTCCCACACTGAAAGAGAGCGGCAATGAAGGGGGAAGAGGTCAACGGCTCTACCACGGTGCCCAGGGGTGGCCCATGCAGACTCCTCATGTGCCAACCCCAACTCTCAGGGGTCGCCTCTGTCCCTTACTGTTCTTAATAGCGTCATTCACCAGCAGAGTTTTCTCAAGCTCAGGGCCCTTTTCCTCCCGACCTCACATTCATGTTCCCTAAAAGATTCTCTCTGTAGGGTTTCACTTCCCCACTGCAGTGTTTCTAGTTCTCTTTCTGGCTCTGGCTTCTATTCGGATTCCTCTGAAGTGATTTCATTCTGCTGTGTGCAACCTTTATTGTTGAGGTCCAGTTTCGCCACCACGTGTTCTGATCCCAGGACTCTGCCTAAGATTCCCTTACCCCCTTCTGGGGATGTGGCTCTGGGATAATATGTCCCCACAAGTTGCAAGTTTGAAATGCTGTTCCGGCATTCTTGTCAACTGATTGAAGGGGACTGGTGTCACTTGCCTCTTATCCTCTTTCTGTGCCTCTCATTTCAAGAGTCATGGGATAGAGCCACCTGTCCTCCACTACATTTATCAATATATTTAGACGAGGCTAATCTCTCTGCTGCACTGGGGTATCCATAGCCTCTGGGGCAGACATTGCAGCATCCCTCAAGTGCAATCGTAGGTATGTGCCTGTGAGGGACACTTGTCAAAAGATGGCACCTAATTGAGTGACTAGGTCTTTTCATGCCTTCCGTCAGTGGTAGTAGCTTTGTGGCACTGTGGATACCGTATGGTGATGTGTGAATTTCCTGGCTCAGCCCTACTATGACCTAAAATAGTTCCTTACATGTGGTCAGCAGGGTCAGTTGTCACAGAGACCATTTTACAGGAGGGATTTTCCAAATCTGTTTAAAAGCTGGAATTAATACTGTTAGATAAAGTAAAGTATCTCCTCTTATTGTTTCTTTTAAACTCCATCAGAGTCGGCAAATTACTGTCTGCACACCAAATCTGGCTTACTGCCTATTTGTATAAATAAAGTTTTTTTGGAATACAGACCCATGGACTGTGTCATTGATTCTGAGGTGTGTTCCTTTGTGAACACAGGGCTTCCTCAGTGTTTGTGAATGTATTCAGAGCATGTTATCTTTCCTTCAGTAGAGTTTAGTGGATAATGTGATCATGAAGAAGAGTGATTTGTCCAAGAGATAGATATTTTAACTATCACAGCAGTGGCTTGAGGAAAGAAGCTAATCAACCTCTGATTTTTCCTTTTGCCTGCATACACAAGGCTAATAATCATAGTGTTCCAGAACCAGTGCTGTAAATTATGTATGGAGTTCAGATTTTCTTTTCTGTTTTTTGGTCCCATTTGTCCTGCTTATCTTTAAGTTTCTTTTTTCCTTTCTTGGTCTCTTTTGGATTTAGTTTCTTTTCATTTCCCTTTCCCCCTACTAGTTGGGAAGTTATGCAATATATTTTTCTGGTGCATACTTGTCACAATCTAAAGTTAATCTAATCTATAGCTCTACAGTCCTATACAAGGTCTTTAAAATCATTACAATTACCTTTTTCCCTATGAGTTATGACACATTTTTTTCGCATGTTAGTACACATATGCATTTTGCATTTCGTGACTATGTTCTCTCTCTTTTTAAAATAAATTACACAGGGCAATACTATTATAGTTTACAACAATTTACGTTTGTTCAGTTTTGCCCACTTATTTGTAGCCAAAGGCAGCTCTGGCTGCCTGCTGCTTTGAAAGCCAGTACTTGAGAGGCAGGTGCTGATGTAAAGGAAAGCGGCTTTATTCAGATGCAGGCAACCTGGAAGATGGGGTCCCTTGTCTCAAAGCCCACCTCAGCATCTCAGGCATCCTGGCTAGTTAATATAGGGGAACCATGGGAAAAGGGGAACTAAGGAATTTCTGATGATGTGCAGTTTCTCAGCTCTGCTCTTGGGTGTTTCAGTGTTGTCCCCTGTGATATCAACATGTAGGTTCATTGCTCCATCTGCAGTTTCAGTGCTAATGCCTGGGAACAGGACATGCAGGCAGCATTTCTTCTGCTTCTGATATGAATCACTGATGCCTGCCCAGTTTCCTGTGGTTGGGGTCATTCCTTGGTTAATCAGGAGCTGCAACTGCTGATGTCTAATATTTACGTAAATACTTATAAGTATTTACATAAATATTTATGTAAATATAAGATACTTACGAGAAAACTTTAATACATGAATCTTCTATGCGTTTGTTAGTATAGCCTATTCTATAATTACCACCTGATTAGTATATTATGTTTACTTCAATCACTGTTACATTTAGCCCATTTTTATCTTACCACTCTATCTTCTAGCATAGACATCACACCTGGGAATTGTATTTCTTCCTTAACCAGTGTACACCCTTTTGAATTTCTTTTGGTTAAGTATATGATTGAAAAATACTGTCAGTTTTTATTTATCTAAACATATCTTTGTTTTGTCCTCATTATTGAATTATAATATTGCCAGGACTATAACTCTAGGTCGACATTTTCTTTTAGCACATTGAAGTCTTTTACCCACTGTATATTGTCTTCCATTGCTGTTTTTGAAAAATCAGCTGTCAGTCTAATTGCAATCTTTTTAGGGAACTCATATTTTATCTGTGGCTGATTTCATGATTTCCCCCCCTTTGCTTCTGTTGCTCTTCACATTCATTATGGTGTGTCTTATTCATCAAGCTTGATTGTTATTTACTAGCTTCTTACATTTGTATGTTGATGCTTTTCCTCAGTTCTGTCAAATTCGCAGCAGTTATATGATTGTTTTTCTCAATTCTAGCCACACTTGCTCCAACTCCAATTCAGTGTTTGTTATATCTTTCTCACTCTATCATAGATCTTAACCTCCTTTTTTCTTACTTTTTAAAACAACTTTTCTTTCTAGACTGAATTCCAGAAAATTTCTTGAGGTGTATCTCCTAGTTCAATAACTTTTCTTCAGCTAAGTTTTGATTGGTTAGACTGCATTCATTGAATTTTTAATTACAACAGTTAGGCTTTTAATTTCTAGAAAATTTATTTGGTTTTTAGTTCAATTTCCTAGACCTTTCTAATATATTTCTCTTTACTATTTTTGACTACTTTTCTTTCCATGTCTTTTAACCTAATAAACATACTTATTTTATAATCCATTATCTGATAAGCCTGACATCTTATCTTATCCCTGATCTGCACATTTTTGTTTCTGTTGCCTCTTGCAACAAAAATGATCATCATTGTTACAATTTTTGACTGTGGGGTTTTTTTCTAAAGGAACTGAAGGAATACTTTGACACCTAGGTTGAAATTAGAGAGAGGATTTATCCAGAAAGGATTTGCATCAGCTTATACTGGCTCCTGGGTCTCTCGCCTACCTGCAATGGTTTTAAGCTAATATACAGGATTAAAGCTTTGGACTACCCATTTGGTGCAAATGTGGGCTGCATTCTGCTCGAGGCAAAGCGTGTTGTATCAATTCTAGGTGGAGATTTTTTTCTTCTGCCCAACTCAAATCTTTAAAACAGGACATTTCTACAGCTCTCTCCTGAGGAGAGAAAGGTAGGTTTATTCCCATTTCACATTTATCTTGATGTTTAGCTATTTGGTTGTAGCTGAGGTATTTTTGCAGGACGAGGGACATACTTCTTACATTGGGCAGACCCCAGGATTCGTCTCCTTTTCCTCATGTCCTGAAAAGCTATTTAAATTTAAGCTCAGGCTTATCTAGGTTTAGCAAATACTTTGGTTTAGAAAATACCTGCCTCATTGGTTCTCTTTCATTTCAGAATTCCTACTTGCCGGGTCACTGCGGCATGTATCTAAAATAAATTTTTTAAAATATGATACCCAGAATTTTTATTTGTTTTATGTGGGATCATGCTGGAGGCAAAAGCCTGGAATGGAGACTTTATGAGAATGTCAACTTACACTTCTATTTAGCTTTTAAGTAACTTTGTGTGGGCATAACATACATTTAAATGGGAATGCCTTTTGGTAACATTTCATAAATTAAGATTTAACACAATATTTATGGTGTTTGTTCTGATTATAATATTATTGCATGCTCACTGCAGACACTAAATGAAGTGGAAAAGTTTCAGTAAGAAAATGAAGTGGAAAAGTTTCAGTACCCCTACTCCCACTGTCCAGAAGAAACTACTACTACTCATATTTTATTATATATGCTTTCATCCAGGTTTTAGTATGCTATCCTGTTTTTAAATAGTTCAGAACGCATTGCTTTAAATAGATTAATTGGAAGATGATCATTCTTTTTTGAAGTGTAAATTACAGGATAGCATTATTTCTTTCCCTTTCTATTCTTAGGTCATAGCAGATCAGTTAACTGCTTGTAAGATAGTCTACATTCCTCAGTGTAATCTGTCCTGCTGGATCTAATAAAAATAATTCACTCAGAAAACCATGAGGGAGTAGTAATTGAAGAGACAGTGCCACCAGGTGAGGGGTGGCAATGAGTCTAACTATAACAGACGAAGGCCATGCAACAACAGCACTGCTGCTGTTTATATGCAGTTGCACGCTGTGATTGGGCTCCATCTAACAGAAAGGGGGTGTATAATGAATTAGGATTGGGATTGAAAGGATCATCTGTATTTTACAAATACAAATGCTTCAATATAAAAATCCAATTACAATTACAAAGTTGCACATTAGCTCAGATCTCTGTGGGCTTGTCTCTGAGACAGGGATAGAATTTTACTCATCTCACACCCCATGCAAAGACCTGAACATGACTATATTGACTCCCTGTGGTAGATAGGGACTTTATGTCCAAGCTACTAAAATCTCTGAAAAATGATAAAAATCTCCAATTGATATGAAATATTTTGGTCCATAAACATGACTTCCTCTCCACTAAAGCCTAGAAGAGACCCAATATCCTGATTGGTGGAGGTGGAAGGGGTACAGAACATAATGAAAGAGGATTCCAACAAAAGAGCCTGAGGGTACAGATGTCAACAAGGCAAGCACACCTTGGACACCTCTCTTTAGACCTCAGTGAGCTAGAAAATAAAGAGTCACTTTAAAAACCCACTCAACAAAAAGTCCTATGTGGGTGTGCACTGCCCTTTGACTCTTACAGTGAGTAGGATATCCTATTACAAAAAGCACAGGCTCTGGTGTCACAAAGATCTGAGTCTAAATGGTAGGTCGGTAACTTCCTGGCTGTTGCACTCACAAAAGCTATTTAATGTCTCATCTATAACATAGTGATAATATCAATCATTGCGGCGTTGCTGGAAAGACTGAAAATGATCTCTTTAATGTACCTGGCACAAGGCAAAAGGCAGTGATTCCACCTGACTATGGAATGGTCCATGATTTCTAGGACCATTTCTTGGTGATCATTTCTTTTAAATAGCTATCATGTAGCAGTTATCCTACAAATAGTCTCTGAATGAATGGATAAAATAATCTGGCACAAAATAAATCAATCTTGGAAGACAGAGGCAGATGCACTGCTGTCCTATCAATAAGCTTTCAGTGGGATGAAACTTTTTGATGATTTCAGAATGGGTGTTCTAACAATTCCAAGGATGAAAGTTGTCACTTCTCTGCCAGCTGCAGCCTCTGGACTTGGTGGTGGCCCCTTTTTTCTATGCTTGTTGCCCAGTTTCTAACTCTGTCCAACAGACTGACCAGATGTCCATCTATACCAGCTTTTGACATCCCGCACCTCCCTTTGCCCCCTTCCCATCGACTTCTCAGCCTGCCCACCTGCTCCACTCATGTAGCCAGGATTCACCTGCTCCCACATGCCACTCATGGAAAATAGGACCCGGATGGAAGCAGAAGGGTAGAAGGGTGTTTGCAGGTATTGCAGAAGAGGACATTGGAAGTTGAGCCCTGCAGCGAAAAAGTATCAAATTTTGTTACTAGGAGGTAGATTTAATAAATTATAGCAATGAATTACTAGTGTCATGTCAGATAAATACAATATTTAACACGATGTAATAATCCCACCAGTAATGTTAGAATGCTTGCATTTATTAGTCTAAAGCACTCCCTGAGGCGACGGCTGAATGGCTGAACATGCTGGAAGGCTTCTCTTTAAATCATGGGATCCCCTGGAGTCAGGGAAGAGAGATCCTCTTTCCTGACCTACTCAGGGTGGCAGGGCTTACCACAATCCAGAACCTTTTCCTCTAATTAACAAACAATGATTTAAGGACAGCTAGTAAAGTACTCTGTTGCTCTCTCTCCTGCAGACAGAATTTGCGCAGGCCTCCTGCATGCTCCCTGCTGGTGAGGAGACAGTTGGTAAAGTCCCTCTGCTTTTCTTCCACCTTGCAAATTTGTATCTGAATGGAGGAGACACAATAGACGTTCCCCAGCCTGGCGGTTAGTTTACTTGTTCACGAAACTGGGATGGGTTGCTTTGTCAACTTTCAGGTTCCTATTTAGAGGCATAAAAGAAAAAAAAAGGAAAAGAAAAAAGCCTTTATTCAGAACTCCCAGGCTCTCATAAAATAGAGTTGTTATTTCAAGACCAAACTGCTTAGATAATCAACTCACAGCACTGTTATTAATTTATGTATTAAGTAGCTGGTATCCATTTCTAGATTATTTTCGTTCAGTAATTAAACAATACTACCTCTAAGGGAGACAAACATGATTGAATTGTCACTATGTCAGTGGATCCCTTTGCTGGCTGATAAGTCCTTCCATAGTACAACTCCAAACTCACTGAAGACTTGATTACTGCGTGTGACATGGAGAGGTGTGGCTCCTGCCACCTGCCACCTGCCAGTCACTCTTCGGTACCCCTACCAGCCCTCCCCACCACCCCTCTGAACTCACCAAATTTGCCTCCCACTTGTCAAAGGAAGCTGGAAACCAAATGGGAGGCCAGAGAAATGGCTCTTGGCACAAACAATTCATTGATCAGTTCTTTCAAGCCTGTAATGAATTTTGGGGTTATTGGTCAATGCATTTAGGTATAAAATGATTTAATTAACCAGACATAGATAGCATATATCTCCCAGTGTGGTAGTTCCAGAGTTTCATCTGTGGTGTTTATGGCCGACAGAAATAGGGGACGCCCATTGTTTGGGGCAGTGGCCAAACACCTATCAAAGGCTAGAGAATAGTCAGCGCTGATATTTGTAAGCAACACGGGGTTTTGTCACAGCCTCCAGAGGACAAAAGCTAACAATTTTACTGGCTGCCTCATTGAAATGCTTCTGTTTTGACAAGGAGCTGGCAAGAACTATATTCCCTTACTTTGCATAAGTGGCTAAAAAAGCTGTTTCAAGATATTCTTCTGGAAAGGCAGATGACGGCAGACTATCAGCCGCCTCGCTGTTCCTGGGCCCTCGAGGCACTCTGGAATTGGGAAAGTTGTAAACTAGCTACAGATGTGCATAGATATCCACTTGGGCACTTGATTTTTTGCTTATGTGTTTGTTGGTTTGTATCAAGATCCCCAAGCAAAGTAAGAATGGTTTATTGGTAACATGTACCTTAGGAAGCATCTGAGCTATTACACACAGACTTCTAGAGCATCTTTATTTCTGATGCCCAACTTAACCCTGATTCAAGTGCCGACCCCAGTGTTCCCCTGGGTGTGAAGGGCAGTGCTCCTGGTCCCATGGGGTGGCCCCTGCTTTCTTGCTTATTTTGCTATGATTTCTCCTAATTTCTCAATTTCTCTCACTATTGGCTCCTTGCTATAGCATGTCACCCGACCCTGTTTCTGAACCCCCACTTCCCCAGAAACCTTATTGTCTGTTCTCCATCCTCCTTCTAGTGGTTCCCCTTGTCAACCAATGCCTGTTGGCCTCAATTCAATAGCAACAGGAATCCCCAATTTGGTGTGTGATGAGGAAAGTGCGAACAGCTCAGTTATGATACAGCATGGTTGTGAGAACAGCACAGCTGTGTGACAGCTCCATCGTTTTGCAGCTCAATTTTGAAGCAGCACAGCTGGGGGACAGCACGGGTGTGAGACGGTCTTGGGGCAAAGCTGGTCTTTGGGTGAGACATCTCTCCAGCTAGACAACTAGCTTTGCTCTGGTCTGAATTACAATTTGTGTAAAGGCCCCTATGTAGAAATGGCTGCTAGGTTCTGCCCCCCCCCCCCTTTTTTGAAAATTTGAATCCAGTTAGCCACCAGGAGTCCTTTTGGTAGATATTTTCTTTCTTTCTTTACATATCCTCTAGTACCTGATCTTGTCTCAATCACATCTCAGAAATACATAGAAAATAATCAAGGAAAATTGTAATAGGAAAAAATGAAAAGTTTGAAATATCCCTATATAATAACACACTACTGGTATCTAGTTGAAAAAAGAGTTAGTAAATATTCTTCATCTCTCTGGATTCAGAGGGATGGAGCCCTTGATTTTTGAGAGGACTGTGTGTCCCACAGGTAAGGGACCAGTGGGCTCTTCTTCTGGAGGCTGGTCTACAGAGACAAGGCTGAGAGACAGAGAGTGAAGGGGCATCCTTGGTTTGCTCCAATAGGCCAAACAGATAAAACTGCTACTGGATCTAAAGTCCTGAGACAGCTCCAAAGCCCTTTTTTAACCAGAGTCACCGACATGGGCCAGCAGTGGCCTGCTCACAGTGTTATCTGGGAAAGGAGATCTCTCAAAGGCACAATGATATCTCATTATCCTTCAAGTATCTCCTACCTCCCCCAGTCACCAGACACAGTGAGGGGAGTAAAGTGTTGAGGCAGCTGTGATTGATGGCCATGCCTGATAGCTTTTTTTTTTTCCTGCCAGAAGAGTTTTTGGGTGGAGAAAGAATGCAGTCATAATTTCTAACCACTTTGCCATTTTGTTGACTTGGAAACGGTCAAAAGCCAAGCACAGAGGGAAAAACAGCAAAGCTGACATCTGTATTCTGTGCGACGCTAGTGGACACTTTATATTTGTTCACTAAATTGCCACAGTGATCCCAACTTTTAGATGAGGAAATGGAGGCTGACAGTGATTATATATCTTGCTGGTTATGAGTAAATGCCAGAGCTGAGATTTTAACTCAGGATTGCTTGCTTCCAACATCTTTCTTTCCAGGGCCTGAGGCCCAACATGTCAAGAATCCAGGTCCCAAGTACACAGGGCACAGTGAAAGAGAATTTGGTCATCATTAGTGTTCCAAGTCAGCTTATTAGAAGTGTTTGCAGGCATTCATTCTGGTAGCCGATCCAGGAGGGGTTGTCTCACAGCCCTCAGACAGGAACGAGCTGAGGTGACAGTCCCATGACCTCCCGCAGGGATAGGCATGAGGGTGTCCACGGGGAAGCTGCAGCCTGGCTAGGGAAAGAAGCAGCGGTCAGGCAGGAGCTAAGGTCCGCTGGGCAGGCCATGTTCTTCGGCCTTAAGTATCTAGGAGTTTAGCAGAGGTTCTGAAACTGGCAATAAAATCCTATTGATTTTTACACAGTAGGTTATTATTACAACTGGTTCTAGCAAAAATTAATGCACTAGTCCCTTAACCAACCAAGAAATTAACCACTATTAGTGAATGAATAATTGTGATATAAAAGGACTAATCCTGAACAATGAACTCTACTTAAAATATACCATAAAACCTATCAATTTGTTATAAATTTAACTTGAAAACATACTGAAAATTTCAAATTTGATGTCATATTATATTTGATAGGAAATAATTTAACAATAGCTAATTGATCTGAAACCCTACATTTTATTAGTAAAGTTCAAGCTATGGGGGGGGGGTGATGTTAAATTAAAGCAATGCTAAATACCTCCTCTTATGTGGGGTATGCAAAATCTACTGTCATGGCTTTCCTCTGGTAGTTAGGGAAATGTTTGTGAAGTTTTATTTTAGAGCTTAAGACTTTATAGATTTCCAATAGGATATTACTTCCAAATCTTTGGAAAAGATTTAAGCAGGCAAAATATAGTATTTTAACAAAAATTTAAAATATAGCCTTAGTGAAGAGCCATAAAAAACAGTAATTTTTTTTTATTGTTGTTCAAATACAGTTGTCTCCATTTACTCCCCACCGTTCTTCCCCGCCCCACTGAGCCCTGCCTCCCACCCTCAATCCTACTCCCCTTTGGCTTTGTCCATGGGTCCTTGACAACCATTCCCCTTCTTTCCCTGTTATTGCCCTCCCACCTCCCTTTTGGTTACTCTCTGTTTGTTCTTTATTTCAATGTCTCTGGCTCTGTTTTGCTCGCTTGTTCATTTTGTCCTTTAGGTTCCACTTATAGATGAGATCACATGGTGTTTGTCTTTTACTGCCTGGCTTATTTCACTTAGCGTAATGCTCTCCAGTTCCATCCATGCTGTCCCGAAGGGTAGGAGCTCCTTCTTTCGTTCTGCTGTGCAGTATTCCATTGTGTAAATGTACCACTGTTTTTTGATCCATTCATTTACTGATGGGCACTTAGGTTGCTTCCACCACTTGGCTATTGTAAATTGTGCTGCTATGAACACTGGGATGCATAAGTTCTTTTCAACTGGTGTTTCAGGATTTTTAGAGTATAATTCCAGCAGTGGAATTGCTGGGTCAAAAGGCAGCTCCATTTTTATTTTTTTTGAGGAAATTCCAAACTGTTTTCCACAGTGGCTGCACCAGTCTGCATTCCCACCGACAGTGCACTAGGGTTCCCTTTTCTCCAGAACCTTGCCAGCACTTGTTGTTTGTTGATTTGTTTATGATGGCCATTCTGACCAGTATGAAGTTGCATCTTGTTGAGGTTTTAATTTGCATCTCTCTGATGGCTAGTGATGCTGAGCATCCTTTCCTATGTCTCTGGGGCCTCTGTATGCCCTCCTTGGAGAAGTGTCTGTTCAAGTCCTTTGCCCATTTTTTAATTGGATTGTTTAGGTAAACAATCCAATGGAGTGGAGTTGTGTGAGTTCTTCATATATTTTGTAGATCAGATCCTCTTCTGATGTATCATTGGCAAATATATTTTCCCATTCTGTTGGTTCCCTTTTCGTTTTGCTGATGTTCTCTTTAGCTGTGCAGAAGCTTTTTATATTGATGAAGCCCCATTTGTTTATTCTTTCCTTTGTGCCCCTTGCTCTAGGGAACATATAGGTGAAAATATTGCTGTGTGGAATATCTGAGATTTTCCTGCCTATGTTCTCCTCTAGGACTATTATGGTATCGCAACTTATATTTAAGTCTTTTATCCATCTTGAGTTTGTTTTCGTGTGTGGAGTAAGTTGGTGGTCTAGTTTCACTTCTTTTGCATGTAGCTGTCCAGATCTCTCAATGCCATTTGTTGAAGAGGCTATTTTTACTCCATTTTATGCTTCTGCCCCCTTTGTCAAATATTAATTGACCATAGAGACATGGGTTTATCTCTGGGTTCTCTATTCGGTTCCATTGATCTATGTGTCAAAAAACAGTAAAATTTTAATGACAAGGGACAACATGCAGAACTCAATTTATATACACAATGTGATTCAAAATTTAGTGTGTGTGTGTGTGTGTGTGTGTGTGTGTGCATGTTTGGACAGAGAGTTTAGAAAAACAGACCCCCAGAACAGACCAAAGCTTTAGGCTTCTATAAGACATGTTGCTTTATATTTAGAGAAAACAAGCAATATGACAACCACGCAAGAACACCCCTGATGTGCAGAGAGCCGTCCAGGATATCACTGGGTCAAGCCCTTGGTCAGCTTTCGGAAGCCGGTAAGTGTGGTGTCTTCCCCAAGAATTTCCTCAGCAGGCTGTCCTCTGAGCATTCCCTCCTCTGATCCCAGTATCTCACCAGAGAACGTGGACTTAGATGTTTTCTCTTGTTCCTTTAAATGGTATGTAAGGTGCTAACTTAATATCTATTCTTCCAATGACGTTTATACCTCGATAGGTATATGATTTAAACAAATAACTTTCTACTGGTGGGAATTCAAGAAGCAGAAGCAATACATTTGTGTGGGGCATGTTGCTTAACCCTCTGAACCAGGACCAACTTATCCATGTGTCACAGCAGGCACAGCGCCCAGGCCAAAAATAGCTTTAGGGGCCCATTAAAATGATTAAATTGTGATTATTTTAAAATCAGAAGAAAAACTGAATATAATAACAAACATGAAATAATGAATTCAGCCTGTATTATATTTGCCTTATACCAATACAGTTGTACAATATAAATCTTAGTATTTTTTAAGGAAGAAGAGGCACATGGAGGCAAAAATGCGTAGGGCTCATGAAAGTCTTAATGTAGTCTGCCAGGCATTCATAGCACATTGAGTTCATGGCACCCCTGAACTGACAGCACCTCTCAGCCCATAGACCACTAAACCCAAAGCATCCCGAGCTCATGGCACCTCGCAGCTCACAGCATCCTTGAAATCATAGCCCCATAAATCAGAGCTCCTCATCTAATAACATCACTGAACTCATCCCCTCTGAGCTCATAGACCCCTGAACTCTTAGCACATCTGAGCTCATAGCATCCCTGAGCTCATTGCACCCCTAAACTCATAACACCCTTGAAATTATAGCACCCCAGAGCTCATATCTTTTATGAACTTGTAGCACCCCTAGAGCACCATGCTCATCTCATAGCACCCCCAAGCTTGTATCACCCCTGACTTGTAGCATCCTCCTATATCCTGTCATGCCCAAATCCCCCAACCTGTGAGGCAGTCCCTGTCATAAGTTATTCAAATACCTAGTCAATGGCAGAAAATGTCACATTTACTGGCAGATTGGTGTTACTGATCTATACAAACAATGCTGTTTGTGTTCTATTTTTATGTGAGAAAAGATTTTAACACTTTTTATTGTATTGTACATTGTCTTACACGTGTGAGTGGCCATGGGAAAGCCTGGATTTTGGAGTCAGGAGAGTTTGACCTAGGACTTAATATCTGTGAGATATTAACCCTTTGGGGCATTATTTAACTGGCCTGAGGCTCAGCTTTCTAACTGCCAAATGGGTGTAAGGTTTATTTTTAGAATTTTCATGTAATTAACATGAAACATGCAACATGCTGGCACTTCTCTGAAAAACAGTTTCACTAGGTAAATGACTGCACAGCAGATCACTTAGCAGCAATGTCTAGGACTTGATCTGTTTCAGATTAATGATATTTCTTTTTGTCTAATTTAATGGGAAAGGCTGTAATAACTAGAAAGTAAAAGACATTTGTCCAAAGGATGTGTTTAATAGTGTGAGACTCAAAATTTGGTAGGGAATGAATGAGTTAGGTAGATATATTTGGCTTAACGATGTTTTATGTTTATAAATGTATCATGCACAGCACTTAAATCACCTACTAAAATTTAATAATCATTTGGTATAAACCAAAAACATGTGGGTTTACTTAAAATGTAAAAAATACACCAGTATATAAAAAAATATACTGACATAGATTTGTTCAACCATCATTTCTGGATCCACAAATATCTATTGAACACTTACTTTGTGCTTCTAGCCATTGAGGATTCATTACTGAGTGAGACAAAGTCTCTCTCCTCAGGGGCCTTACCTTCTCCTGAGAGAGGGAGAAAACCAACAAGGAAATTGCATAGCAGCAGTGTGTTCCTGAGAATTCATTACATCATTTTGCATTATAACCATCAAATATTATTTCAGATAGTGTTAATTGCTATGGAGAAAAAAAATCAGGTTAACAGTATAGACAGTAATGTGTGGTACAGGGGTCGCAGAGGACGTAAGTGTTGACCAAATGTTCAAAGAAGTCAAGCGAGTACATCTTACTCACTCTTTCTCCCCCAGGGGGCTAAGGCCAAAGTCTGAGACACTGTAGGCTCTCCAAACAGTTTTATTAAGTCAATGTTATCAATATCATGAAAATATCTAAGATGACTGACATGCTTTGATAATCTTTAATAATTTTTTGAGATCTATTTTAAGATACTTTTCCCTTGCCCGGAAAGCCTTCAATTATCATTGAAATGAAAATGTTGTATCACCACAGAAACTAATTTGACTTTTTTGGCTTTTATTGCAAATGCATGTGCACACTTGGAAGGAGAATTCTAGTCATTTGTATCCCAGTTAACAGTGAGTCACCAGGTGTCACATTTAGCAATGTTGATGTTCAATTTTAGGAAGTTGGGTCACAGGAAAATACACTTGACACTAAAATTTCACTGAATATAATCCAACCGTTGATGATTTAGAGGCACCTTAAGGTCTTGTGGTGTCTCCTGTGACTATCATTGATTCATGAAGAATTATAGGGTAGGTAGCAGAGAGAGATGGCATGAATACATTCGGACCGTAATGGGAAATTTTATTGGTGGTAGGACAGGGGATAAATCACATATCTCTCACAAAGCTGTGAAATAAGTTCCACAGGAAATAAAAATGAAGTAGTAAAAAGTTGAAAAGAAAAAATTAGACCCTCACATGTTGGAGACATAGCTGGCTTTGTACGCAGGATGGCAGCTATCATGTCCCTGTCCTCACACTTTCCCAGGTTATGGGTGCAGGGGCTGCGCTGGCCGGGAAAGGGAGAGTCATGGCTCACCTCCGGGCTGCGCAAATCTGAGACCACCTGTCCTAATCGCACCCTCATGAGCTGTGCTTGGCCTGAGGACGACTGCCTGTCCTGCTTCCTTCTCCCCCCTGCATCGATCACCATCACCAACCCGTTTTGGTTTATCTCGTCCCCAGCCCACTCCCAAACTTGTTTCCAGGAAGAATTTAATTAAAAACCCTTCGCTTTTTGAGGCAACGTAAGTCTGTGTTTTCTTCTTTTTTATGGAATTTTCATTTTCATTTTCATTTTAAATTTTATCTAGAAGATCTGTGTCTCTTGTTACAGCTTCATAAAATGATGGGGAAAAGCAGGTCCCCCCACATCTGGGGAGGGCTGGACAGATAATACCTATCATCACCGCAGTCGCCACCGCTCTCATACTCTCGAAGCTCTTCCATGGGCACCATCTTCTCCAATACCCTAAAGCCGCATCGGCAATCTGCCAGACACTTCACCTGTGCTTATGGCTTGCTCTGGCTCTTACAAAAAATATTCAAAGACCCTTTCAAATGGTAACATCCTACGGTTCACTGATTCCATGGAACGGGCTCCTGTAAACTCATTATTGTATCTAACCCACAGTTACAACTATTTAGTTCCATACATTAACTGTTCAGTTTTGGTTTCATCTGCCAAGAATTTTGCCAGAAAGTGTGGCATACTTCCAATCTTCAGATGCAGCACCTTTTCAGACAGCTAGATTTTTGAGAGTGCGCTTCCCTGGAACACCTCTGAATGTGTGACAATGACGCTGGGCAGGGCCAAACATCTTGTGGAAACTAAACGACTTAGGTCATCGTACTTGTAAGCCTTCATATAACATTAACATAGAACGTTGTTTTCATAATTGTACCACTGGGAACATCGACCACGACTTTCAGGTCTGACAACCGACAGCAGGTGGCACTCTCATCTTATGATTCCAGCTCCGAAGTAAGGCAGTACAAGGGAAAATTTCAGGTGCATTAAAAAATTTATTTATGTATATTTTTTCTCTGCCAAGTTAGAAATGTGCTCCATTTTCTCTAATCAGGTTCATTTGCTTCCTACTGTGTTACTTCAATTGGGTAATAGTCAACCCGACTTCTCCCCTGGCTATGTTCTTTCCTAGAGCCGGGTAGGAGGTTTCAGATTTGCCCGAGTTGGGGCCTCAGTTGAGAGTGCAGAGCTGGCAGACAACAGAAATGCTGTACTTACATGCAGAACTGGGTGTCTCTCCCATAACTCCAAGTGGTCTCATGCAGACACCCATTGGCAGGGACATGTTCACCCGGAGTGTGGAGACTGTGGGCTGCCCTCCCCTGTCTGAGGCAAGGGAGCTCAGGGGAGGGCATCAGAAATGGGCTTTCCTAGAGACCTGGGTGGTGGTCTGGGTGACCAGTGAGGGAGTGTACTGGGGTTCACCCTTGCTGGCCTCCCAGCAAGAATCTTTGTCCAGAACTGCTGAGTTTGAAATGAACATGGCCTTTGGTCAGCTACCGTACAGCACTGTGAGCATTGGCTTACCCATTCAATCTTCCATTCAACAAAGGCAGGCCTCCTAAGTGCCAAAAGTGCTCTTTTCTAGTGGTGTCAGTCAGGAGACAGAAACCACACTAGTTATTTTAAGAGAGAGAAATCAGTATAAAGAACTGCAAACTGTACATAAAGTTGTTAACTAGGTAACTAAATAGACAAAAGGATCAAAGCAAGGTATCCAGACGTGGTGACAGGAGAAGCAGCTGCCACCCGTGGCTGGGGTAGCTTTCCTGAAGCTTAAGAGTGCGTGGTGCTGGGTCGGGGTCTTTGAGAAGAAGGCTCTGATCAGCTGGTGCTGGTCCCTGAGCCCATGGGTGAGCGTGCTTCTGTGGGTGTTAGAAAAACTGCAGATTGCATTCGACTGCTGCTGTGGAGAGGAACTGCCATGTGGGGATGAAGAACTGTAGCTAAGGAGACACTCAGAGAAATGGGGAGCCAACAGAAGGATCAAGTTCCTCCTTCCTCCACCCTCTAGCACCTCCCACTGGCAAAGCCTGATGAGCACTGGGGGCTCAGCAGTAATGTGGCTTACAGAGCCAGTGCAGGCTTCGTGGGGCAGGGTGTGGAGACAATAGGTGAGTTACCAAGGACACACTCACAGAACTTCCCCCACCCCCATGGACTTCAACCCAGGACTAAAGGTCCTGGGACTGGAGGATTGGTCCTCTCTTAGGCGGCTCCTAGCCTAGAAGGGAGAATGTGGTCAGTTGACTCATTGCCTTTTATTGCTTCGACGTGACTTAAAATTTCACTATAAGTAGTACAGTTTATTTCATCTCTTTTTATTTCGCAAATAAAATTTTCACATTTTATCTTTTCACCCTCCCCCATTACATCCTCATATTTTCTTAGCACAGATTTACTTTTCACACAAATCAGATCCAAGAGGAGGCAAAGTATGTCAAAATGTCATCCCGTGTCTTTTGTTAAATGCAAATGGACAAGGTGAATTGAATTAATGCACTTTCAAACTAGACAGAGCGACAACACTTTCAACAGCTTTCATTATCATGCTAACACCTCTTGTCAGACCTAATAAATTTGACACATATTGGCATTCCCATTCTTTGTTAGGATGTTGACTTGTGCTTTTTTTTTTTTTATTCAAGAAAATAGAAGAGGAAAGGATCAAGGAGACTTGGATTCAAAGGAGAAAAAACAAAAATGAAAGGAGAATTATTTTGAAGACCACTTGGTCATTGCTTTTTATTTGGGAAATGCATCTACCTAGGACAATAAGCAAAAGTGGGCATGCACCAGTCAGAACTGTACAGTGGCTGAAAGTTAGGGAGGTGGTTGTTGAAGGAAAGATATCAAACTAGAAACCCTAGGGTGGAGGTTGGGCTGGGTGCTATCTGTTGGCAGTATATCTCTTTCTATGTTTTTTCTCACATTTCACAGGCCAGAAACTTGGAAGCTACGTTTCTCCTTCTCCCTTGCTAGGGATGCTCTGCACACATTTTACATTCCATCGCTGAGCTGAATTCACTTGATATCTGGCAAGTGAAATGGGGACAGGAGCCATTTTGTTTCTTCCCCTGGGAGTCAGGGTTGCGGTCTTGCCAGACAGGACGTCTCCAGCAGCTTGAGCCCTGATGTCTTGCTTATCTCAGGCCTACTGAGGACCCTCTGCGAGATCTGCAGCAAGTGTCGGTAGGTTCCTGACTCAGAGCAACCTTTCCCCTTAACTTCATGACAGCAAAACCAAAAGTTAAGGTTTTCCCTTCTTCTGGCTTCCGGTGGTTTTATAAGCACCTCAATCCCTCTATCCAACCCCTTCCTGCTTGACCGGATAAGAGAGGCCTCTTCTTTCCTGAGCGAATCCACACTGATTCAGAGGTATGTGTGTGCAGGGCGGAGGGGTAAGCTCAAAAAGGCACATGCCATCATAAAGTCATTTTCTCTGATAAGTTAGTCTTATTCCGCCATGTTTACCAGTTAGACAAGTTTTAAGAAACTCAAGAGATTTTATTCTCTCCATATCTTGATGACCAAACTTAGATTTGGGAAGATCTTGGGAGACTCAGAAATCTCTTGGCCTCAGTCCTAAATTAGATATCCTTATAGTATCCTTAACATACAAGGGACAGCTGAGGACGTGACTACCCTTGTTTGCTAGTCTGAGCCAGGCGGCTCGAATCGGAAACAAGGAGAGGGGGCCCTCCTTCCTGGAGACGACATTAGCAGAGAGTCACTTTCCATGCAGTGCATCTGACTCAAGTTCTTTATGGAATGTGAAATTTAATATTCACCCCTGGAATGAAGATTCATCTCTTTAAAAGCCCCTCGCCATCCCCCTCGGCCTAGTGCTCACGCGGGAAGCACTGAGAGGACCACATCGATTCTGCCTTCCCAGGGGTTCTTGATCTGTAGGAACAGAATTTAGTCCCTGAAACTAAATTCTTTCCAGCAGTACTTGTCCCGAATATACTTCTGGTTTTGCTGCAGTTTCCACTCTTTATCTTTTAAAAAATCTGTCTTAAATATGCATTATCTCATGAGTTTATAGTTATGAAATAGTATTGTAAATTGCAGGTGGTTAAATAAATACTTTATAATTATTTCTCATTTGTAATTCCTTCAATCAGTTCTTTCCTTGGAAATACTGAAAAGTAAAAGGATCGTTCATTGGCCAGAATAACAGTCTTGATGGAGGCTACCTAGACCCTCTAGTCATGGCATTTCTGAGAAGGGACTATGAACTGTGCAGATCTACTTGGCAAAGCTACGGTCTGGTCTGTTCATTTGGGTAATATATTTGGTGTCAGAGCTGAAAGACATCAGTTAATAATATGTAGTATTTGCTTTCTTAAGTGTTATCACACAGATTGTCCTCTGGGTTGGTCACAGTCATGCTGCAAAGAGGGTACGACAGGTAGTAGCATTCTCTCATGTGAGACACACTAGAAAGAGACACACTTTATAGCCATGTGAGCTTGGAGCCCTGGTGTGGCCAGGAATAGAATTAGTGAAGAGTCTGCCCTCCAATTTTGGCATGGTCTTGGTAATCCTTGGGCCAGTTAAAGAGTAAGACAGAAAGAAAAATCTAAAACTTTCAAGAAAAGTAGAAATAAAACCCTTCCAGCTATTCTAAAACCCTAAAAAGGGTGAAGAGAATAATTTTATCCTATCACTCAGAGAGCTAGGATTCTATTAGACTACAATCTCTAGCTGACCTTCCAAGCCCTTGATCAAAGACCACAGCCATCAAGACCCCTCAATGACCCTACATGTCCCATCTGTGTGCTCCTCTTCACAGCCCTATGGCTCCAGTGAACTCACCATGAATGTTGGTGGGCTGACACAGGGTGTCCCAGATGGCTCTCTATTTCTCTCAGTGTCTTGTCTTTTCTGTTGACTACACTGAAAGAGCCTGGGCAAAAACTATGTGTTGGAGAGCCACACACAAGCGCTGTGGGTGGTAGCCTATGGGGCAGCCCAGTTCATATGAGGTTGACCCAGGACACCATGTGATTACTTCTGACCCCCTGGCAGCCTTCCCTGGCATATCCAAGCACATCTCATACGCAGGGAAGGCAAAGAGGCAGCCCTCCCTGTAGGGCAGTGTCCCACATTTTTACACCCACCCTCTACTTCAGGAGCTAGCTCTTCAACCTAATCCATACATGAATAAAAGATGATTGTGAATTCATAGAATTGGGAAGACAGTAGAGAAATGACCTCAGGGAAGGATGGATACAGTGATGTAAATAATGTCATCATTCCCTCTCTTCCTTTTTCTTTCTCTGCAGCTTGTCTTTGCTTATCTTGGTCAGTTGGGTTTTTCTTTCTCTTCCAATTGAAGCGGATTTTATCCACTGGGCACAGGGTACTGCTAAAACTAGGCTACGTCATGTCAGTGAAGCAACTCCTGAGGAAAGGAACCTCCCCCTTCTGCTTCAGTGTATACGGTTCTCAGGGAAAGTCTCTCACTGGCTCAGCAAGGGCGGCACACTCACTGCTGTGACCCGTCATTGAGTACGGGGCTTCTGCTATCAATCTCCAGGTGGGCTATCATGAATCGAATACAGCTGAGGAAAAACAGTTCTTCCCCTCCAAAAAGGGGCGGCTGTCATACCCACACTGAATGTCCACTATGGTGATTTCTTTGAAAATTCAGTATAACATTTGTGCAGCAAATTCCTCCTAATAAAGGAGACAATGAGGAAAATGAATATTTGACCCTGCATATATACACCCTGGCACAAGCACCCACTGACAAGCTCTCTTCAGGCAAGCAGTGGAATTCAGTTCAGAAGTCACCCTTTCTAACAGAAATGCTCAGAGAGGCATCCAACATGGCCTTTCTGGGTATTACGCCTGGCTCAAGCCAACATTATCTGTCACTCAGTTTCAGGAACATCTGACATACCTTTTCCTGCTGAGAGCTAATTGCCCTATTTTCAAACCTGGAACTGTCCCTCTTGTGATATTTTTCCAATCGCAGTGATATATTTGTCTGGCCAGAAAGCGCTGCCAAAGCCGGAGCTACTCTGGAGAGGAGTTAGGGTGGGGGCAGGGGAATTACTCAGTAACACAGTAAACAAAAGGAAGTTCTCTCTGAATCAAAAGTTACAAGCAATTGCATGCTTCCCTTAATAACGCGTGTATGCTAATAAAAATGGTTTGCTATCCATTTTTAATCTTCATGAAATGAATATACTCAATCATGGATGTTATAGGGGAGCTGCTTACTTCAAGTAATGCAATGAATACATTACAAAAGTAATTAAGTGAGAACTCAAGTGAAGTACAGCAGTATTCTATACCAACACTTCTTCATAACCAGATTTAAAAAAATACACAGGAAAGACACAGAAGAAAGATCAATAAAAACCAAGACAATAGATATGCAAACATAAATAAGGTTCACCTTTGAACAGTAAGCTAGGTTCCACACTTACATATCCTTCAAAATATTAATTTTTTTAACCTAAGAATGAGGAAACAATAAATACTTGCTTTAACCTCTACTTTATTAATTTATTGCCAATAGTTGCTAATCACTTGCTATGTATAAGACATTCTTGCAAGAATGTAGAGAATACCAAACAAAGCATAAAACATTGATCCTTGTCTTCCAGGAGATTAGAGCCTAGTTGAGGAGTTAAAATACGTCCAAGGTACACAAAGCTACAAAATTACATGAGGTGGGTAATGTGTCCTACGAGTAACTTACATGCTATTTTCTTCTGGAATTTAGAAGAAAAGAGAAATTAGGGCAAAACCTTTTGGAGGTGCCATTTGTTCTTGGTCTGGAAGTGTGGACAGGGGTTCCACACATGGAGATGCTAAGAGGTGCTGGGAAGGATGTGCACTAGACAAGCATGATGGGGTGTGGCAAATAGTCGAGCACAAAGGAATCAAAAATTCAGGTAGGAAGTTAAAGCCGTGAAAAGGGAGACGGTAACAAAATTGTGGGAGCCTTAAATGCTAGAACAAAGCTTTTCAAACTTACTGTGCAGGCAGAAGGAGGCTGTTGGAATTTTTTGAGAAGGGGAGTGTACTAGTGACCCTGGTGATTTACAGACACTTTTCTTGCTCTTAGTCATGCAGAAGGACATTGTCTTTGGAAGGGGAGAAACTGGGAGCATGGAAAGGGGTTAGTAAGCTAATTAGGGCTTGGGGGTTGTATCAGTCTGTTAGGACCCCCATAACAAAGTTATCACAAACTGGGTGGCTCAGATGACAGACATTTATGTTCACAGCAAGGGTTAGGGCGGCACACTCACTGCTGTGACCCGTCATTGAGTACAGGGCTTCTGCTATCAGTCTCCAGGTGGGCTATCATGAATCAAATACAGCTGAGGAGTGGAAACCTGGAATTAAGGTGTCAATAGGGTTGGTTTCTTCTGAGGCCTCTCTCATTGGCTTGTAGATGGCCATCTTTTCTGTCTTCACATGTTCTTTCCTGTGTGTGTCTTCTTATAGCACCACCAGTCATATAGGATTAGGCCCACACATGACTTTGTTTTACACTAATTACCTCTATAAAGGCCCTGTCTCCAAATATTATTACATTCTGTAGGACAGTAGTCCCCTCTTATCTGAAGTTTTGCTTTTGGTGGTTTCAGTTACCTGTGGTCAACCGCAGTCTAATAACATTTAATGGAAAATTCCGAAACAATTCATAAGTTTTAAATTGTGTGCCATTCTTAGTAGATTAATGAAATCTCATGTCACCCTGCCCCATCCCACCTGGGATGTGAAAAATCCCTTTGTCTAGCTTCTCCACACTGTGTATGCTCCCTGCCCTTTAGTCATTTAGTAGCCAGCTAGGCTATCAGAACAATTGTGATGATATCACAATGCTTGTATTTCATTAACCCTTAATTTATTTAACTATGGCCCCAAGTTGAAGAGCAGTGACACCTACCATTTGGATATGTCAAAGAGAAGCCATAAAGCACGTCCTTTAAGTGAAAAAAGTATGTATGTATAAAAAAAATACAGTATATACAGGGTTTGGTACTATTCACAGTTTCAGGCAAACACTGAGGTTCCTGGAACAACTTGGTGAAAGACTGGATGTATGGGGAAGGGAGAAGGATTCCAGGTGAGGCTGTAGGCAAAGGTTGCTATTTATAAAAGGCAAGGGATGAGAGGGAAGGAAGAAAAAGAGTAAATATAGTAACCACTGATAAAAGCTTTATTTTTTGTATAGAACAGAGTTCCAAACATTTACAGGCAAAGGGGAAGGAGGCAAAGACAGAAACCAAACATGATTCAGGGAAGCACAGAGGAGGGCTTAACTCAGGCAAAGCAATTCCTTCTAGATATGAGAGGGGGAATCATTTAGTTCAGACAAGAGAAAATGGAGAGAGCACAGAAGATTACAAAGATACATTAAAATGTAGAAGATGGAAAACAAGGAAACACACCTGCTGATCTCAATTTTCTTGGTAAAGCCAAAGGCAAGATGAAGTAGAAACATCTGGGTTGCTGAGCTCGAGTTTTATGTTTGAGTTACTAAACTCGAGTTTTATGTTTGGGAGTCAGAAAAGCTGCTGGAGCCCCAGTTCTGCTGTGGTGTCCTGAGCACTCCTTTCTTCACCTCTTTGCTGCTGTTGAAATCAGAAAAGCTACCTTCCCTGAGCACAGCTGAGATATGACTGTGAAAACATTTTGCAAACTGGAAAATCTTCTAAAATCATTGTCTGTTATTATTATTTTATTTATTTATTATGAGTGTGAAGATTACCCACAGATAAAGCAGACCCTTCAGAAACACCTTGGATCCAAATGGATCTCAACCTTCAGAGGTTCTGGGACCTCCTTCGTGGACCAGATTGGGCTGTTCTCCAATATGCTGGGTGGACCCCTTTTCCCAAGAGCTTCCCACTTTGATCCTGCTACTTTCTTAGCATGAGGTAGTGAAACACCTTACCACAGCATCCAGAGTAATTTAGTGCCCACGCAGTGAGAACTCACATGAAGCTAGCTGCTAACACTTCATAAATTACTTTAGTTTCTTGCATTTTTATTTTATTTTATTTTTAAAAAGATTTTATTTATTTATTTTTAGAGAGAGGGGAAGGGAGGGAAAAAAAGGGAAACATCATGTGTGGTTGCCTCTCGAGCGCCCCCTACTGAGGACCTGGCCTGCAACCCAGGCATGCGCCCTGACTGAGGAATCGATCTGGCGACCTTTTGGTACACAGGCTGGCGCTCAGGCCATTGAGTTACACCAGCCAGGGCTCTTGCATTTTTATATCAGGTTGTTTATATTCCCTTCTAATCTAATCTATTACTTCAGGACACAATGTCATTCTAAAATTTCTGAAATACAGAAAATATTCTTTACTTTCTTGGTACATATCAGTGATTCTTATCATTCAAAAATTGCCACTATTGCTCTTGGATTGATGAACTGATTGGTTTCCAGAAGTTTGTTTGAAGTCAACTACTTTTCCCAAGATGGAAATTTCCTATTACAAAAATTATATATATATTGATTAGGTTTCCAGGTAAACTTACAAAAATGTTTATAACTCTAAAAGAGGATGGAGCCCTGACCCATATGGTTTCATTGGTTGGGCTTTGTTCCACAGAGCAAAAGGTCCCTGGTTCGATTCCTAGTTGGGGCACATGCCTGGGTTGCGGGTTTGGTCCCTGGTCAGGGCACATAGGAGAGGCAACTGACTGATGTTTCTTTCTCACATTGATATTTCTCTTCCTCTCTTTCTCCCTCCCTTCTCCTCTCTAAAAATCAGTAAATCAATAAATATTTTAAAAACAAAAAAGAGAATGGGACACCACAGCCTTATACCACCCTACCCAAAGAAAGTGAAAGCGTTTCTTTTACTAGCATTCTCAGAAGCAGAGAGAAGATTCTTTCTCAGAAACACTCATTGCCTCATATTGGGTCATATGTCTATTTCTAAACACTTTCTCTAGGATAATATGTGTTCATTGACTTTAGGTATTTGAGGGCAGAAGAAATGTAAGGTCTCCCTGAAACTTCTGAGCTAAAAGGTGAAAGGACCAATAACTGAATGAAAAAGGAAAATGAAGGGAGGATGCGGGACAGCCAAGCCCAGCACCCTATTCACTAAAAGTGTGCTACAGAAAGAAGTAAGAGGAAGAAATGTTTTCTCTCTGGCTCCTTGTACAAGGTCAGGTTAAGAATCTTCAACTTCATCCATCCTCATTAGATCCCTCTTTTCAGCACACCCAGGCTTTCACTGAGGCTAAAGTAGTCCACACCAAAAGAATAACCCAGCCCTGGCTGAGTACCTCAGTTGGTGAGAATATTGTTCCCATAATCCAAGGTTGCAGGTTTGTTCTCTAGTCATGGCCCATACAAGAAGTAACCAATGAATACACAAATATGTGAAACAACAAATTGATCTCTACCCCAAACCCCTCTAAAATAAATCAATAAAAATAATAGCCCATTCAATTCCCCTGAACTCTTCATGTCATCTATTTCTCTCTTAAACACCTCCAATCCCCACTGGTGTTGCTGTCCTCAGTTGACTAATAAGAAGCAGCTAGATAGAAGCTAGACACACTGAAGTTGACAAGTCACTAACTCAGATATTTATGTTTTTAAAGTAGATGATTATTTCTACCCCAACATCCTAATAAATCACAGGCCAGTGAAATTTCAGGCTCCATAAATTTAAAGGAATAATAAAGGGGGAATGAAATGGAAATAGTGATGACAACCAAACCAGATGTACCTGGGTCCGGCTATGTCCAGGTGTCTTTCTCTGAACACACCTTCCTTACTATTTCTATTTATGCAACCTTCTCTTTTCTGAATTTTGAGTCTACTGACACCCTACAAGCTCTAAGGGGACACCTGAGAACATGCAGGACAATGGCAGCAGGGGGAAAGAACAGGGTAGGAGATTGTCACATTTTGATGTAAGTTATGGACTCCTTGCACACGCATCTATCAAGTAAAGGTCACTGCATGGAGTTATAGATGAATTACTAGATAGGCATGTGACGAATGATAGATACAAACACACAGTGTTCCACTAGCTGTAAGTCATCATCTATTATAAGAAATACTATTCTTTTGTATAACATGAAGAAAGGGAAAAAATTCTGCCAATTATAAGAGCCATCAGTGTTAAAAATGAAAAAAAAAAGTGCATTTTAGAATTGATGGAATACAGTATATACATTCTTTCTAAAATTAGATTATTCTCTAATTTAACTGCAGTTGAAAATGAGTAGGTAAGAGTGATCATATGCCAAGAAGGTATCGAAGGAATCTCTCACCGCAGTTCAGGCCTAACCTTGCAGCTAAAGATTCAAAGAGTTAGTTTTTCTTTTTTACTAAAAATTCAAGTAGATTTTCCCATTCCTGGGCCCTTTAAACTATTCATTCAAAAATCCACTACTTGTGCATGAGAACATGCTATATACAAATTAGTATGTGTGGCTCTGTGGAGCATACAGTTAAATATAAATGGCAGTAGCAACTCCTAAGATGTTTACAACTTAGGTGAGACAAGAAATAATATAAAATAAAAATTTAACAGAGAAAACCATTATACATGGTGTGGGAAAAGTGTAATTAATAAATAATAATACAAGAATAAACTCTGTGTTTCACATACTCACAACTGTAAACTATCTTTTGCCCCACCTGTATTATGTTCCAAATGATTCTGGAAGAATGACTATGGCTTGGCACCATAGGGGAAACTTTGGACTTTAGCTGTATCTTGAGGAATGGGTAAGGTATGGACAGTGGCGGCAGGGGTCCTGTGCTCTACTAGGAGGGGGAAGAGTGAAGTGCTCTGATGTGAAAATACATCTGAGACCTCTTGGTGCCAGTCAGTTGCTTATCCACTCCCATCAAACCCCATTACAGAAAATAGCTGGAGAATCAAAGGGACAGTGAGTAGACTGGTTTAGTTTCTTCTGCCTTCACCAGATTGGTTCTCTCAGGACCTTCTGGCCAGTGATTCTAAATGAGGTTCCTCTAACCTAATGCTTAGCCATGAACCCTGGTTAACTGGATTCTCTTTATTTCCCAACTACCAGTATCATGGGATCTATTTGTAGAGTTGTTACATAGTGAGATTGTAAACTACGCCATGGTACTTTAAGACCACTTGCTCAAGGAGACAGGACTATTAAAACTCACCCTTGATCATGATTTCCTCCTAAGTCTCTGAGGATCTAGGACAATGATTAGCAAATCAAGAACTAAGAAATGTTGTATTGCCTATTGGTTTGACCCAAATCCCACTGCAGAACTCCAAGAGTTCTGGGCTTGGTCCTGGCAAAGACTCCTTTGTCCAGGACTGAGGCCCAAGTAGCCACTTTTCTCTCTGCTCAAACCTAAATTTCACAGTATACTGCTCTACAAAGAAAGGTCAAATATATACAGTCTTTGCAGAAAAGAACTAGAACAAAGAGTTCTCATTTCCTATTAAAAGCTCATGCCTATCATCAAGCTCAGCTTACCTGAAAATGTGGCCTTATCAGTTGGGCCAGCTGGTCTCCGCTTTGACAGTGAAGTCAAGAGGACAGAGACAACTCCCTCCTAGAGACTCACAGGAATGACCCTTATTTCTGACCCCCAAATTAGACTACATTGAGCTGGCAAAGGAATAAAACTTAAATCATGTATGATTCTTTTTCTAATAAATATTGAAAAGAATAAATGATGTGAAAATCTAGAAGCTATAAAGACCAGAGAAAGAGATAAAATATTCTCTGAATTTTTATATATATTAACAATCAGAATGTTTCAGATTAAAATAAAAG
The DNA here is from genome assembly GCA_004026545.1 of Mormoops blainvillei. NCBI lineage: Eukaryota > Metazoa > Chordata > Mammalia > Chiroptera > Mormoopidae > Mormoops > Mormoops blainvillei. The sequence continues at coordinate 36,821 of PVJD01007100.1, read as the reverse complement.
TAAAAACTTTTTCCTCAAAAGTTAGTTGGGGAGGGGAGGAATCTCCATTGTTCCTGAAATATCAGAATTATTACAGCATCTCTGTACCTGGCACCCTTTTGTTGCCAGTGAAAATGGATACTTGCAGTATAGTGAGAAAGGAATTTCAAAGGGCACACCTGTGGGAGAAGCTTGAGTGTAGGGACAAGATTTATCAGGGTGAAGGGAAATAATACACCTCGGGGCTGTAGAGGTTCTAACAGCTATCCGAAAATTCTTGATAATCCTTTATATATTTTCTTGGTTTGGGGAATAAGCAGGCTTCCTTACCAACTATTCAACCTATCTACTGGGTTTTCCCGAGCTTGTGCTGCTCTCTCCCCAGCCAATCCCTTTCCTGGGCCATTGGGGGCTCCACCCCCTTATCCAATCTGAATCTTTTCCCAGATTAGACTCCTCCCCTTTATGGCATCCATTTTGGCTCCTACTGCTCATGCTCCAAAGTTTTGCTGCTGTTATCTGGGCTCTGTTACGTGTGGTTACCTCCCCTCTGTGCCGTCTTTGTTTCCACTGTGCATGCGCCGAGCAGAGGACTTTTCCCTTTAGTCCTTATTCCTTCCCCCATAGTGAGAGCGCGTGGACCAGTTGTACACCCCAGGGGATTTGAAAGCTGGTCCTCCCTCCATTACACAGGGGACAGAGAGGTGTTAATGCCCTTGGCAGGGACCGGACTATCTCCTGGGGTGCCTGAATCTATAACTTCCAGACTTAAGTCTGATTAAGTGTAACTTCCAGAGTCAATCACGTGCAGCTCTTTTCTTGACTTCTCTTTTGTTAACTCCCAGCTGCCTTCATTAACACTTTGGGCCACCCAAGTCTGGACAACTGGGTCAGCTCCTGGCTTCAAATGCCAACTCTATGACCCTTGTACTCTCATTTTCACTCGTAGCCCTCACCTACCACCATCATGACTCAGTACCTCTGGCTTTGTCCAAAATGTAAAATAGTAAAAGATCCCAGAGATTTCTTGTTTAATTTTTTGTTTTAAATTGATCAATCAATGACTGAAAATAAGCTATGAGTCTTGTCATTCTATGGTAACAACAAATTATGGGTCTATTAGTCTTAAAAAGGGGTGGGGGGGATTCTAACCAAAGCTGTACCTTCCTGTAAGCATTCAAAAAAAAAGCCAGTGAGACTTATTTGTCAGCACAGCTTCTGTATAGTTCTAAGCTGTTATCCTCTAGAAAAGAAACTAAATCTCAAGTGTAAAATGTGATTATCTGATCGGCCCTCTTGAGGGTTGATTGAAGGAGCTGAAGTAGAGGTTAGATGTCTAAGTGGCTTTCTGCCTTTTTAAGGCCTAATGTTAATCTCAAAGGGTGCAGCTCAACAAACAAAGGCAAACTCACCTGTGCCCTGACTTCCAAGCACCCACCCATCTCTTACAACTACTCATTCACTATTTCTCCCAGCCCCCTTCCCATACCATGTCCACCAGGTCAGAAGATCATGAATATATACATGATTGATTGTACAACACACAAAAATATTTACATACATATCCCCATACACTCACACAGTTGTATGCACACACATCACACTTATACACACAAATACGATTTTTTAAAAACTACCAGAATGTGCCCTGGCCAGGTGACTCAGTTGGTTGTGGTGTTGTCTGGTACACAAAAAGGTTGTAGGTTTGATCCTCTGTCAGGGCACATACCCAGGTTATAGGTTTGAACCCCTGTTGGGGTACTTATGGGAATCAACTAATGAATGGTCTCTTTCACATCCATATCTGTCTCTCTGTCTGTCTCTCTCTCTCCCTTTCTGTCTCAAATTAATATAAACACAACCTTAGGTGAGGATTTAAAAAAATATCATAATGCTTCCTTTTAGGAGCAAATTCCTGGCTCTCCCTCCTAGCACTTCCTGTTTGACTTTACAGTGGATGGTGTTATATTCAAATGCTGTAAATAATACTCACCAATTAAATGACACCTGTTGGAAAGTTACTTTTTTTATGGTTTTTAAAGGCAGAGTTGGAGTGGGGGGAATGATGAAAGATTTGAGCTCTACAAACATCATTGTATTGATTCATGTGTGAAAAATACGGAATCTATCAAGGCAAACAGCACTATGTTAAATGTAAAGTGTAATACCAGCTGTGGTGGACACTGTTGCCAACACATATATTTCAGGAAGTCAATTTACTTTTAAATGGAATTTTAACATTGGTGAAAGGAGTCACACTGAATCCCTTATTTATATGAAAACTAACTTCAGCAGAGAGGAAAAAGTACATTCTCTCATAATCTGCAGAGAGGAAACTAAGCAAAGTTCGGGAGACATGTTTGTTTTCTCAATTATTTATTTACATTTAGATGAGGTGGGCAAAGATGAGGAAGGAGGTGTGGAGGGCAGGGGGAACTGGAAGGTCCATCTTACAGACCTGCCAGCCTTGTCCTTCTGGGCTGACCATGACCAGTGCTTTAGCTGGAGCTTCTTTCTCCCGCACGGTGTGAGGAGCCTGGTCTTTCGGAACCTGGGGGGCTGCCTTCCTCAGGAGAGATGGAAGAAGATGATGACTGCAGAGAGCCACAGCACGTTGCTAAAGCTACACAAAATGGAGGTCCCGTTCTCTAATTCAGCTTTGATTTAGAGCTGTGTGGTCATGGGCCTGTTACTTAACTTCTCTCGGCTCAGTTTCTTCATCTGTAAAGAGAAGATGGCAATGCTCACCTTTCAGCATTTCATGGGAACTAAATGAGAGCACATATGTACGAGAGGCACAGGGTCTATCTAGTCAACAAAAAATAACTACTACTTCTCTCTTCTTCTTTCCCTGGCTGAAGTGAAGACCTATGTCTTAGTCTAAGAGTCGGGTGGATGGGGCCAGCTCATCTTTCTGATTCATAAGCACAGCCAAGGAAGCCTCTTTCTTTCTCACAAGCAGGCACCTAAGAGGAACTGAGACTGGTTAGTGCTAATGACTCAGGTAAATTGATTAAATCTGCACACTCAATTAGCTAAGGCTCTGGTTTGTTTTGGCACAGAGGTACTTTTTCTAAGAACTTAAATAAAATTGTGTGAATGGTAAGCCAGAAAATCCCCTTGGCTGGGCTGAAGATTACCTAAGCAAATAGCAATTCTGATGATTAACATTTTCAATGCCAGGAAGGGATCCTCTCTTTAGGCAGAAACAGCAAATCCTGTCTCTTCCCTCCTTGTGGAGCAGGGAGTTGCCCTGGGAGAAGGGTCACAGAGTAACCTCTTCAAGAACAATAGACTCCGAGGCTCATGGGCCAACCATAATTCAAGGTCATCTCTCCAGCTCCTGTCTGAGGACTGACCCCCAGCATCCCATGGGCATCTCCAGTGACCATCGGTGAGTGTTCCTTGTTTGCATCATACACAGGCCTGTCCACCGGCCTCAGAACTACAGACTCATGGAAGACAGCCTTTTTCTCTGCTTGCTCATTTTGGCTACTTAACTCCTTTAGAAATGACATGAGGAAAGAGTTTTATTAATATTATAATCTACAAGGTAATCCATGTGAGTTAATAAGAATCCACACAGCTTATTTTGATTCTAATTAGAATCTGAAAATAAATTCTCCACTGTGAAATTTGTATCATTTAATCATCAAATTATGTATCCTGTTCACATTTTCCCCATATTGTGGTATCTTTAATATAAATATCAATATGGAATGGATTACCTGCTTTTAGTTTGATATCATGAACACTGATATGTCCTTCGGGAAAGATTATAAAGAAGTCACTTAAGCACAACAGATCTCCCACAGCCCCTACCATTTTGTCCACATAGGTTTTGGAGAGACATACACAGAGAACAAGGAAAATGAACCCCTAACTCCCATCATCCCAAAGAGTTTTTGACATGTTTATGCCCACTGCCTCTCTCTGACTCTCTGTCTTCCCCTCTCCACAAAAAAAGGCAAAATAGATTTCAAATAATTCCTTTTGGACACATCTAAATCACAGAATCATAGGAATTGTAGGGCCAGTTCTCTCTGTGGGGTTTTTTCCCTCCCTTTTTACACTGTAGGTGCCATGGTACATAATACAATATGTGCTATATTAATTTTCTCCATTTTTGGCTCTAAAACACATTTAATTCATCTTGTTTTGGATTTTAAAGCTCAGTGTTTCTAGATAGGCAAGCACTTTGAGTTTTCAAAACAGACTTCTTACAGACTATTATTTTCTGTTCTCAGTCACAGTGAAATGAAATGTAGATTTGATGCCATTCCCACTCCAACCCTGTTTTCCCTGTGCCCCACTAAATCCAGAGCTTGTGGCTGGAAGTACAAGACTGAGACTCAAAATCTAAACTAATAAGACCCAGAAATATGCCTAGTGCTGTGGTCGTTTATGGGCACCCTTCATGCACACCCACGCCTCACAGGTCAGCAGAGAGGTGCCTCTATTGCAGGCCTCCCTGCAGCCTCCTCCCTCCTTGAGCAGCACGTGGCCTGTACCTTGCAGCTGAGTGAACTAGGGTAAGCAACCTTTCTCCGACTACATTTTCTCATTTCTAAAGTGGTAATGTAATTGTACCTATCTTATAGAGTTATGGGAATTAAACAACGAATCCAGAAACATGCCTAACATCTGATGCCGGACCCATGCCAACATTCACATCACCCATCATTATCCCTTTAGGTTCCTCCTCCAATGAAACATAATGATGCTTAAATCTGTATCCCTTGCCTACCATTGCGTCCCACCCCAGCCTTCCCTGGCCTCCAGTAGCCAGCATAACTACTCTAACTCCTTCAGTTTCTTAACCTTGTCTCCTACAGGTGCATGGGCCATTACTTGAGGACTCCCCCCCCCTTCTCACCCATGAAGGGTCTGGCTGTCCTTCAAGACATCCATAATTCAGCCAGCTTGGGGCCCTCGATGGTTTCTTCCCCCTTCCTAGCTGATATTTCAGTCTTCTAGATGACATGCGGCAGCTCAGGAAGCCTCTCCAGGTGCCACTTCCCGCACTCCACTCAACCTTCTCACCCCTCTTGGCCTGGGACCCCATGCCACACACACCCTGTTGCCAGTCTGGGCATTCTGTGCCTTTGCCCAGCCTGCCTGGGGGCCAGGGCTTCTGCTCCGGTTTCGCCTCTGGCTGCTGCTTATAGCACCCCCTTTGGTCCTGGAAGGAGTCACCCTTGCTTCTTCAGCCAGACCAGACACCCAAGTCCCAACTTAAACCCATGGTCCCAGGACCTTACTTGTCCAGTGTGGGTGGGGAGGGCTAAATAACCAGAGAAGATATTATTATTATCACTCTTACTTTACAGATAAGGCAATTTCTGCTCAAAGAGCCTGTGAGGTTTTCCTTAGTTCCCACAGATACTGGCAAAGCTGGTTCTCTCACCCTGGATACAAGCCGAACACTGAATAGTGTAAAGGTCATTCACGTATCCCCAAATTTGTATTTGCTGTGCTAATCATAGTACTAAGTGTTGGTGACTCAGAAGTAAGGCAGGGAAGTGACTTCATTACAACCCGTTGGAATAGGGAAGAGCGAGAGCACAGGACCTGGCAGGAGGGAAGATAGTTGATCAAGCCCGGGGAGATTGAAAAGGAGAATTAGAAGAAGGAGATGAGGCTCAAATGGACTCTTTGAAAAAAATTGTATATAACAGTCCTTTTAGTATATTCACAAAGTTGAATAGCCATCATTACTGTCTAATCCCAGAACAATTTCATCACCCTGGAAAGAAATATTACCCATGAGCTGTCACTCTCAATTCTGCATTTCCCTCTGCCACTGATCTATTTTTGTCTCCATGTGTCCTCCTTTTTTGGACAGTTCATGTAAGTATAATGCTACAATATGTGGTCTTCTGTATCTGGCTTTCACTCCCAGGATATTTTCAAGATTTATTCGCGTTGTAGCATACGTCAGTACTTCATTCCTTTTACCCATTGTATGGATCTACCACATTTTGTTTATCCATTATCCATTATCCATTATTCATTTGAATAGTTTATACTTTTCAATTATTATGAACGGTGCTTCTGTAAACACTTGGTGTTTTTGTGGGGATATATGTTTTCAAATCGCCTGGGAGTGGAATTGCTGAGTCATAGAGTCTCACTTTGAACTTTCCGAGGAACTGCCGAATTGCGTTCCACTGCTGCTGCGCCGTTTTACGTTTCCAGTGGCAAGGTCTGTGTTTCAATATTTCCACATCCTTGCCAGCACTTGCTATTGTCTGTCTTTTTTATTATAGCTGTCCTAGTGGGTATGAAATAGTATCTCGTTATGATTTCAGTTTCCATTTCCCTAAAGACTAGTGCTGTTTAGCACCTTTTCATGTGCTTATTTGCTATTTTATATCTTCACGAAAATGTCTATCCAAATCCTTTGCTCATTTTTAAGTTGGGTTGTCTTTTTATGTCTGTGAGGTTTTTAAAAATACATGTAATTCCCTTATTAGATATATGACTTAGACGTATTTTTTTCTCATTTTATGGGTTGCCTTTTCACTTTCTTCTTGGTACCATTTGAAGCTAAAAGTTTTAAATATTGCTGATGTACAATTTATCTACATTTTCTTTTGTTGCTTATGCTTTCAGTGTCGTGTCTAAGAAACCATTGCCTAATTCAAGGTGACAGTGATTTATGCCTATGTTTTTTACTAAGAGCTTTATAGTTTTAGCTATTAAATTTTGGCCAATGGTGCATTTTAAATTAAATTTCATATATGGTGTAAGGTAGTGATCCAAATTCATTCTTTTGTATTCTTCTAAACCTTATCAAAAATCAAGTGATCATGTGTATGTGGGTTTATTTCTGGACTCCCAATTCTATGCATTCATCTACAGGCCTATCCTTGTGTCAATGCCACATGTCTTGATTACTGTAATTTATTGTTTGAAATTGAGAAGTGTGAGTCTTCTAAGTTTGTTCTTTATTTTCAAGATCGTTTTGGTAATCCTGGGTTCCTTGCATTTCCATATGAATTCGAAATTAAATTTGTCAATTTCTGCAGAAATGTAGTTGGAATTTTTATGGGAATTGCTTGAATCTGTAGGTCATTTTGGGAAGTATTGTTATCTTCCCAAGATTGTTCTCTAATGTAAAAACATGGGATTCTTTCTAAATATTTAGTCATTCTTAAATTTCTTTAAATGATATCTTGTATTTTTTAGTGTATGTGGAAGTCTTGCACTTCTTTAGTTAAATGTATTCTTTTCAATGCTATGGTAAATGAGATTGTTTTCTTTTTTTCTTTTTAAATTTTTTTTACTGTTGTCCAATTATAGTTGTCCCACATTTTTCCCCGTTGTTCTCCCCTGCCCTATGCAACCCTCCAGCCCACTCCCAAATTCAGTCCCCACACCGTTGTCTTCGTCCATGGGTCCTCTACACCTGTTCCTTGACTTGCCTCTTCCCTTTCTTTTCGCTGTTATCCCCCTCCACCCTCCTCTGTGGTCACTGTCGGTTTGTTCTTTATTTCCATGTCTCTGGTTCTATTTTGCTCATTTGTTTGTTTTGTCAGTTAGGCTCCACTTATAGGTGAGATCATATGGCATCTGTCTTTCACCACCTGGCTTATTTCACTTGGCAGAATGCTCTCCAGTTCCATCCATGCTGTTGCAAAGGGTAGTAGCTCCTTTTTCCTTTCTGTTGTGTAGTATTCCATTGTGTAAATGTATCACAGATTCTTGATCCACTCATTTACTCGTGGGCACTTAATGTTGCTTTCAGCACTTGGCTATTGTAAATTGTGCTACTATGAACATAGGGGTGCACAGGTTCTTTTGAACTGGTGTTTCAGGATTCTTAGGGTATAATCCCAGCAGTGGAATCAGTGGATCAAAAGGCAGTTTTCTTAATTTCACCTTTAAATTGCTCGTTGCTAACGTCTAGAAATACGGTTGATTTCTGTGTATTCATCTTGTATCCTGCAATCTTGCCAAATGTATTTATTAGTTTTAATAGTTTTTTTGGTGGAATCTTTAGGATTTTCTATGTATAAGATTATGTCATCAGTGAATAAAGATAGTTTTACTTTTTCCTTTCCAATCTTAAAGCTTATTTCTTGTTCTCACCTACTTTCCATGACTAGAGCCTGAAATACAATGTGGAATAGAAGGGATGAGAGTGGACATTCATGTCTTATTCCTAACGTTGGGGGAAGCATTCAGCATAATCACTATGATTATGATTTCATAATTATGTTAGTTATGGATTTTATCAAATTGAGGAAGCTTTCTCATATTCTTAACTGGATTAAGTTTTTAATGTGAAAGGGTGTTGGATTTTGAAAAATGCTTCTTCTGCATCTATTAAAATACTCATGTATTTTATTGCCTTTTATTCTATTAATATGGTGCATTACACTGATTGATTTTTGTGTGTTGAACCAAACTGCATTCACAGGGTAAGTTCCTTTTGGTTATGGTACATAATCATTTTATATGTTGCTAGATCAGATCTGCTACTACTTTGTTGGGGATTTTTGCATCTATACTCACTTAAAACAGTCTATTTTCAGGCTAATACCAACTGTAATTTCAATAGTATACAAAATTTGCTCCAATATAGCTCCATTCTTTGCCCCACTACTTTTTATTATTGTCATGCAAATTACATGTTTATACCTTTAAGCCTATTCACACATTTATATAATTATTGCTTTAAGCAGTTGTCTTTTATAAGTTGCCTTATATAGGGAAAAGTGTTATAAAGAAAAATACATTTATAGTGTCTTGTATATTTAACTATACATTTATCATTTATCTTTACCAGTGATTTTTTCTTTGTGTAGATTCATGTTTCTTTCTAGTGATCTTTCATTCCAGCCCAAAGAATTCCTTTGTCTAGTGACAAGTTCTCTGCTTTTGCTTTCGGGATTGTCTTAATATATCATTTGTTTTAAAAGAATAGTTTGGCTGGATATTGAATTCTTCGTTGACAGTTTCCTTTTTGTTTTAGTACTTGAGTATATTATTCTATTGACTTTTGTCTCCATGTTTTCTGATGAGAAGTCAGCTTTTAAGCTTTAAAATCCCATGTATGTCATGAATCACTTCTCTCTTGCCGCATACACGATTTTCTCTTTGCCTTTTTTTACAATTACAATAGAATATACACAACGTTGCCCAATCCGGGCACATACCTAATGCTCCACCCCTCACAACACAATAGGTGCCAAGACAAAAAAAGATGGCCCAAATGAAAGAACAGATCAAAGCTCCAAAAATAGAACTAAGTGATAAAGAGATAGCCACCCTAACAGATGCAGAGTTGAAAACACTGGTAATCTGGATGCTCACAGAATTGGTGGAGTGTGGTCACAAAATGAAGGAAAAATTGAAGGCTATGCAGAGTGAATTAAAGAAAAATATACAGGGAACCAGCAGTGAAGGGAAGGAAACCAGGACTCAAATCCATGATTTGGAGCAGAAAGAAGAAAGGAACATTCAAACAGAACAGAATGAAGAAACAAAAATTCAAAAACAATGAGGAGAGGCTGATAAACCTCTGGGACAACTTTAAACATTCCAACATCTGAACCATAGGAGTGCCAGAAGGAAAAGAGGAAGAGCAAGACATTGAAAACTTATTTGAACAAATAATAAAGGAGAACTTCCCCAATCTGGCAAAGGAAATAGACTTCCAGGAAGCCCAGGAAGCTCAGAGAGTCCTAAAGGAGTTGGACCCAAGGAAGCATACACCAAGGCACATCATCATTACATTATCAAAGACTAAAGATAAGGGGAGAGTCTTAAAAGCAAGAGAAAAGGAGAGAATTACCTACAAAGGAGTTCCCATAAGACTGTGAGCTGATTTATCCAAAGAAACCTTACAGACAAGAAGGAGCTGGAAAGAAGCATTCAAAGTCATGAAAGGCAGGGGCCTTCATCCAAGAATACTCTATTCCACAAAGCTATCATTTAGAATGAAAGGGCAGATAAAGTGCTTTCCAGATAAAGTCAAGTTAAAGGAGTTCATCATCACCAATCCCTTATTAAATGAAATATTAAAGGGACTAATCTAAGAGAAAAAAGATGATCAAAAATATGAACAGTAAAATGACAACCAATTCACAACTATCAACAACTGAACCTAAAAAAACAAAAAACAAAAACAAACTAAGCAAACAACTAGAACAGGAACAGAATCACAGGAAAGGAGTTCACCTGGAGTGTTATCAGTGGAGAGGGGGAGGGTGAAGGATGGGGGAAAAGGTACAGGGAATAAAAAGCATAAATGGTAGGTACAAAATAGACAGGGGGAGGTTAAGAATAGTACAGGAAAGGGAGAAGTCAAAGAACTTATACGTACGACCCATGGACAGGAAATAAGGGGCGGGATGCTGGTGGGATTGGGGGGTACAGGGCAGAGTGGGAATAAAGGGGAGAAAAAAATGGGACAACTGTAATAGCATAATCAATAAAATATATTTTAAAAATAAAATAAAATATACACAACATACAATCTATTATTTTAACAATTTTTAAGAGTATAGCTCTGTGGCATTAATTACATTCACATTATTGCACAAAAATCACTACTATACATCTCCCGAACTTTTTCATCTTCCTAAACTGAAACTCTGTACCATTAAATAAGAATTCCCCATTCCCTCTGGAAACCACCCTTCCACTGTCTGTCTCTATAAATTTGACTGTTATATATTCCTCATATAATACTGGAATCACAAAATATTTGTCAGTTTGTGTATGGCTCATTTCATTTAGCATAATGTCTTCAAGGTTCATCCATGCCATAATAAGTGTCAGAATTTTAATACTTCTAATGCTAAAGTATTGTTCATTTTATGCATATACCCCATTGTTTATCCATATGCCTGTCAATGGACATTTGGTTTGTTTCCATCCTTTGTTTATTGTTAATAGTGCTGATATGAACATTCATGTCCTTCCTTGGCTTTGACAGTTTAACTATGATTTGGTCAGGTGTGGATCTCTTTGGGCCTATCCTCTTTAGAATACATTAAGATTCTTTAATGTGTAGACTAATGTTTTTCATCAAATTTGGGAAGTTTTCAATCATTATTTATTCAAATATTCTTTCTGCCCCTTTTCTGTCCTCTCCTTGGATCCCATTGTACATATGTTGGTATGTGCCAGCAATTTTCATCCTTTTTCTTCTCATGGCACATGTAAACTAATTACTAAAATTCTGTGGCACACCAAAAAATATATTTTTTGCTGATCTGACAAAAAATAGGTATAATTTTTATCCGCTCAACCAGATGGCTACTGTTGTATTGGATGTTGTCATTTTTTTTATTTGACAATTCAAGGGAAAAGAGGTCAGTGCCCCTGACTAAATAGTCTGGTTTTGCGTGTTTTAAAAGTTCTTCTGTCACACTGGGTGAAAATTGCTGGTATATGCAATGGTCTACTATAGGTCTCTGAAACAGTTCATTTTTTTTCATTCTTTTTTCTGTTTTTCTCTCAGACTGGTAAAATCAATTGATCTGTCTTCAAGGTTCACTGATATTTTTCCCTGCCAGTTCAAATATAACATTGAATGCAATAGCGGATTTTTCATTTCAATTATTTTACTTTTTAACTCCAGAATTTCTAAATGGTTCACTTTTTAATAATTTCCTTCTCTTTATTGATATTCTATATTTGGTGAGACATCATTCTCACCAATTTAATTATTTAAACAGTTTTCTCTGTTTGTTTGTTTTTTAAACCTATTAATTGGAGCTAATTTAAAGTCTTTTTCTAGTAAGTCTGTTGTTTTGGGCTTCCTCAGGGAAAGTTTGTATTGATGTATTGACTGCCTTTTTTCTTTTTCTTCTTTTTTTTTTTTTACTTTTTTTATGAGCCATAGAGTCTTATTTCTTTTCTTGTCTCATTTTTGTTATAGTTGTTGTTGAAAAACAAGTATTTTAAATACTATCATGTGGCAGCTCTGGAGATCAGATTCTTCTTCCTTGCCTAGGTTTTGTTGTTGTTTCTGTTGCTATTTGTTTGCCTGGTGTTTTTTCTGGACTAACTCTGTAAAGTTTTTACTCTTTGTTATGTGTGGCCACTGAATTCTGCTTGGTTATTTTCCTGTTCAGCTGATTGGAGAGAGGCTAGTTAAATACCTTGGACCAGTGTGTTCCCATAGCTTTTGCTGAGGAACTCTGTGTGCATGTTGAGTCATGCCTTCAATGATACGGTGTTTACAACTATGTCTTAGCTTTTATTTCCTGCTCATGTAGAGCTGCAACGTCAGTCAAAGGTGGGAGTTTAAGGTCTTCTGTCTTTAAAGACAGGCACACAGCCCTGCACGTGTGTATTACCTTTTAGATTCCCAGGAATGTGCTGGAACTTTTCAAAGCTTACTACAGTCCTCCCATACCCAGTTTTGTTTTTAAACATTTTGTCAGCTACTTATTAGCCCCAACTGCTAACACTGTCACAGGAAACTACAGTGTTAAACAAGTGCTGCTGATTGTTTCCAGCACTTGTTTAACACTGTAGTTTATATAGGTGGAATTCTGAGTCGGATGAAATACAGTCAAGTCCTAAAAATGCCGCTTTTCATTGACTGACCAGACAGGTCAAATAGTAATAATTCTCTAAGGACAGGGTTTAGGGGGAGCTCCAAATATATTCTGCCTCCTTCGGTGGATACTGGGGTACTGGTTTTCTAGCTCTGACAGGGAGGCTGTTAGTTTTGAAGATTACCATGGTGCTGATGAGAGTGGGGTAGCATTAGAGCATGTAAAAGTGGTGCAAACCTTGTTCTTCTTTTATTTTCTTTATTAAAGAAAACTGAAGAGATTCAGTTTTTTTTTTTTAATAAAAAAACTACTGCAAGCCTCTACTTAATTTCCAGAGTTCTGATAAAGTTGAATTTGACAGCTGTTGCTAGTGGTCTCATGGCTTTTATGGAGAACTGGATTTGCGGAAGTTTTACTCCACTGTCTTGAAAAATAGAATCTTTCAATGCAAAGGAAAGTGAAGCATGTAGAGAAGGCAGCTGAAGCGTGTTCCAGGAACTGGGATAGCAGCATGGAGGCCAGAAGCGTAAGAGAGGATGGTCCGTGAAGGGTAGCTTGGTGTATTGAAAACAGAGGTTTCCCCGGGAAAGAACTGGATAAATGAGAATGAGAATTTCGGCAGTAACTAAATTACAAGTGGCCTTATATCCAGATTATTTCCCTCTGGCTTTTAAAATTCAGTATTTTATATCATAATGGGGAAAAATTGTGGTTCTAAAATAATTATTCCCTTTGTTAGTTATATGTCTTCAGTTGCCTGACTGCTCCCCAGTTCTTATGCTTTGTACCCCACAACTGCCACCTGTTCTCTCTGTCCTCTTCCCCAGGGTCAAGGGAACACCATACAGACCTGGGCCCCATAGCCTTGTGTGGACCGCTAAAGGAATATAATGCTTAGCCCTTGGCTCAGAATGCCATTTCTGCCTGAAACCAGTGTGTGCTTTCTCGGGGTAAACATAAAGATGTTATATTAGGTATGCTGATGGAAGCAATGTGATTAAAAACAGAAAGATAGGACCCTGGCCAGGTGGTTCAGCCGTTGGAGCATCATCCCATAAACCAAAAGGTTGCACGTTGGATCCCTGATCAGAGCACATACCTAGATTGCAGGCTCTATCCTCTGTCGGAGTGCATATGGGAGGCAACAGATCGATGTTTGTCTTTCCCATTTCTCTCTCTCTCTAAAATCAATAAACAAAAACCAAAACAACAACAACAACACCCCCCAGAAAGTTAGGGAATCATCAGACAGTGTTTGAGAACTGAAATAAGCTGACTTCTTTTATTTTTTCCATTAGTTCTAAAAACCTTCTTAATTTGATAGCATGGCCTCTCTACTCTCGCTCTTCACCCTCCAACACCAAACAGTCCAAACCTACAGATTTAGGACAAACTGCATTTTACCTGAGAAGTGTGAGCTGTGAAGAGAACATTGTGTGGAGATCAAATCCAGCTCAAATCCGCCTTATCCACCGCTGTGAGCACTTACTGCTAGCTTTCCTGCCTGGTATTTCACCTCCTGCTCTTGTCAGTCAGATGGCCATGATGATCTTGGCCCCTTTCTGACCTGGTACAGATTTTAGAAAAGTGATTTGGGATCCGATTGCTTCAAGCTCTTTGTCAAAACATTCACATTTAAAGTCAAAACTCTCTCATCATTCCTACAGGGGTGATTTATGGCTTAACAAAGGTTTTTACATATCATGAGCTGCAGCCCTGGACTCTGTAGCTCTGTGCTGACAATCCAGAGGGGAAGGAATGCTTATAATCATCATGACTCTAGTCAGATGAGGTACAGGCCGACTGTGGCAAGTGGTAGAAAAGGACAGAGTGGGGAAGTGACCACAGGACTGCTGTCCCAGGCTAATACCATCTCTTACCCTAATCAGACCAGGCATTCTAGACCTAGCTTCAGCCCTTAGAGCTTCATGGGAGGTATGTTCTTCTTTTATTTTTTCCATGAAAAACACAGTATTTAAAAACAAAATTTTTACTTAAATTTTTCTTAACTGCGTGCAAATAAGATTTTATAAGAAACGCTCATGAGCCCTACTACTCTGAGCTGTCAGAGTGGCTTTGCAGGCTCTGCCAAGACAGACCTGAGCTTTATGTGGTGCGCGGGGGTGGTGCGGAGGGGGCTTCGAGGGGACTATGACCCAAGCCCAGGGAGATCAATTAGGACACTGCCGGTTGACCTAGGCTGTGAGCATAGGATAGAGAGAAAGAAGCAAATAGCTAATTTTTGTAGAGCTATTTTTATGGGTCAGATACCATTCTAAGTGCTTCATGCCTATAACTCAGGTGGTCCTCTCAAGAATATATAAAATATATTATCATGTTGAGAGGCTGAGAAGAAGTTGAAGATCTGAGTGCCAGTGGATCATGACTGGGGCAAAGTCAACAAGGAGGTAGAACATAGAAGCACAGACAGAGGGAATGACAAGGACAACTCATCTGCTGAGACTTAAGAAAAACATCAGTGTGCTTGTGCTTATGAGGCCTTGCCTGATGGATGGCATGTCCATGTGAAAAGAGGACAATGAGCTGGGTGGGCTTGGGCAGAGGGACTGAGGACAGTAGCAAGGTGTGGGACAGCCTCTGAGGGTAGAGGGACACAATGAGCAAGAGACCATGAGTCTGAGGTGTAGGGGTAGAGGACCTCAGAGACAGCTGGTTGTCAAGCCCCACTCCACTCCCCACTTTCTTTACTAACAGGACCCTATTCTGATTAGAAAGGCAACGTGACAGTGAAAACAAGCCCACCAGCATCCCTTGTGTCCAGGGGTGGTCTGCGAATGACCAATGAGATAAAAGCCAAAGTTTGCAGGGGAGTCCTTTCAGGAAGGTGGGTTTTTGTTTTTGTTTTTGTTTGTTGCTTTTGTCATTTTTGTTTGTGGGCACATTCAGCCAGCACATGCCCTTTACCCTTTGACCCTTTTGCTTCCTGGAATTCAGACACAATGCTAAATGTCGAGCAGCCATGTTGGGACCATAAGACAATAAATGTGAGGACAAAAGCCACATGCTAACATGACTGAATGAGGAGAAAGAAAGAGCCTGCTGTGAGCATACTACATGTACACACAGCCCTGTAGAGTTTTTTGATGGGGGCAGCAGGTAAAAACTCTATTTGACTAAGCCACCAACGTTGGGTTTTATCACATACAACCAAATACAATCTCAGTGGATGCAGGAGAGAAAACAGATTGTGGCACTGCTCCAGGACTGGAGCTCTGCAGGACAGAGTCCTGTGGGTACAGGGATGCAAGCTGCATGGTTCTAAGGGTGAGAGAGTAGTTGCATAATCAGCCATGGGGTCTAGACTGGAGAAGGAAGGAGGAGAGGCCCAGAGAGAGCCAGGAAGCTGGGGGAGTGGTGGGTCAATGACACAGAGGAGTCAGCATGTTTAGTGCGTGAAGGCCCAGACACTGTGGGAGGACAGGAACTTGGACCTGTCCACTGGTTTCAGGATAAATGGAGAACAGACACAGTCACTGAGAAGCTGTGGAAGCCAGAAGCCATTCCCAGCAGGGATCACAGTGGGTTACTTTCTCAGGGATGCCTAAAAGGGTTCAGTTAAGATCAAAGCCATCTCTTCCCTCCTTTCAAAACTTGGTGGGTTTGTAATAACTTCATTTCAGCCCCAGAGGTTGTCATTTGGCCCTGTTCTTAGACTTTGGTTACCTTTCTTTTCCCCTCAAAGACAATTCCCTTTGCAAAGGCGTTAATGGATACTTTTCAGACACCGGTAAGGCTCTACTTGTCAGTAATATTTCCTGCAGGACCACAAATTTGAGACAGTCTCTGCAATACATAGCCTGGCTATAAATCATTATACCTACTTTTCCAAAGAAAATGTCACTTCCAGGACCAATATCCACTTTTGGTTCTTCACAAAATGACAAATGGCCCTATACTAGGACAGCCATTATATAAACCAAACCAGACCTAGATGTGTAACTGAGGGAAGGATTAGTGAATAACCCGACCTGAGTGCCCTCCACATTAGCCCCTATTCATGGAACCCCCAGGGACCTCTGTCCTGGTGCCTGACTCTGACTGAACTGCCCCTTCCCCGCAGGCCCCTCCTCCTTGTTGCTCTCAGGGCATTATGAAGAGGTACTGCAGACAATTATGTCCTGGCAGCAGCTCCCTGTGTTTGCTTCTGGCTGCAAGGTCTCTACGGCAGACCGAGAATCTTCGGAAATCTCTCTTCAGACCCATTAGCTGGTGAGTAGCAAAGCTCTAAGCCATAAGACTGAATGATTTCTTACCCCAGAAACATTTCATTTTAATTCTTTAAGAAATTGCTCAGGGTGATTCTTGGGGAAAAAGAAAACAAAATTAAAAACTATAGTTGAATCTTTTCATTCAAAATCACTTGCTATTTAAAATCAACTACGGTTTTTTCCAGAATGCTTGACTGATTATACACACCCTTCTCTAGAAATGTTGATGGATTCCCAGGCTGTGTTGGTTCCCCAAGCACGCATAACACATAATCCTTGGCAAAATTACTAACGGAATCATTTATATGGGCTGGAAGACTGTAGTTCTTCTGGAGAATTGCATTATTTCTTATCTCAACGACACTGCTGTCACTCTCAAAGTGGGCCTGCAGGAGGCTCCCTGGAGACTCCCCCCTGCAAGGCTGCTCTGCCCGCCGCAGCTGCCTGCTGAGATGGGCCCTGTGTCAGGTGTGAGATGGAGAGCAGACATGCCTCGGTCACTCCCGCCCCTCCCGGGAGTGCTTCTGCTCTGCCCCAGTGGACACTGAGGCCACCTAGGCTCTGCTGAGCAACAGAGAAATGGCTCAGAGTGTGGGTTCAGGACGGGGGCAGGCCTGGCCTTGGCTAATTTAGTTAGCATCTGTCTGAGGCTGACATTCATTCACATCTAGAATATTACTACCTATCTCATTTGATTCATAAAAGGGTGAAATCGGATCAAGCAGCTACAGAGCTAAGAACTTTATAAACTACCCCCAAAGGATTCTTGTCATTCTAGCACCTGATGACAATGTCCCCTGCGAGGCGAAGGCAGTCTTGGCCCTGATCCAAACTGGAAAACCTTATTGTTCCTAAAATGCACCCAAACCTTGGCTTGCTTTAAAAACAGTGATTCTCCAGTTCCATCCATGCTGTTGCAAAGGGTAGTAGCTCTTTCTTCCTTTCTGCTGCATAGAATTCCATTCTGTAAATGTACCACCGTTTTTTGACCCACTCATTTACCGTTGAGCACTCAGGGTGCTTCCAATTCTTGGCTATTGTAAATTGTGCTGCTATGAACATTGGCAACAGCATGGATGGAACTGGAGAGCATTATGCTAAGTGAAATAAACCAGGCAGTGAAAGACAGATACCATTTGATCTCACCTATAAGTGGAACCTAATCAACAAAATAAACAAGCAAGCAAAATATAACCAGCAACATTGAAATAAAAAGCAGACTGACAGGAACCAGAGGGGAGAAGGAAGGGGGATAACAAGGGCAAAGGAGGGGAAGGGTCATCAAGGAACATGCGTAAAGGACCCATCCATTGACCAAGACAAATGGGGGAAGGATTAAAGGTGGGAGGTGGGAAGGGGTGGGGCTGGGGAAAGTGGTGGTGGGAAAATGTTGATGTGGGGGTGATGGGAGGGGGTGCAGTGTGGAGGGGTTAAAGGGAAGAAAAAAATGAGAAAACTGTAATAGCATAATCAATAAAATATACCAAAAAATAATAATAATAACCCTGAAGACACTCTGATGCAGAATTTAGGCTTGGAGGGAGGAGGGGGACACACAAAAGTCAGGAGAAACAGTGGCTCAAGAATGGAATGGTTGGGACCTATTGGGTATTCTGGTCTCTGACCCATGAAGACTGAGTAGAATAGGCAGCTAACAGGGCTCAACGGTCACATTTGGGTTCCAGTGCCGGCATTAGGGGATGTTTACTCATCATTCCTCTTCCTTCTCTGTGCCCAAGCCTGGCTCTAAATTTCAGTGCCCATGTACACACAAAGACAAAACCTCTCAGATTAATGTTAACCTGAGACTACTAAACTATTTTTACAAGGCAGTGTTGGGAACCATCCAGAAATCAAAAAAAGAATTATCTATGAGAACCTATAGTTTTTTTTTAACAGATGTAAAAATCTACTCTTCTATGAAAAGGATGAGGAAAAACAACATATACAAATAAATTAGGCCAGTTAACTACCTTCTACAATTCTGAGGTAGTGATAAGCATAAACCTGTCACCTGTGTAATATGATATGAAAATATCTGTGATTTATTTTGTTAACACTACAGGAACTTCTAATGTTACAGTGGTCTGTTGTCTGCATTCAAATTTGAATAAAATGATAAGTTTTAGTTAAAAATATAAAAACAGTGATACTCCAGTTGTGTATCTAGAGCAGGGGAGGGAAAGAGAGAAAAGGGGACCTCTAATCGATTCAGAATACAAATAAGCAAAAGCATACCTCAACTAACTCTTCCTGCCTCCTGGTTGAGTGTGCAGGAGGAAGAGATTCCCAGGAAGGGCCCAAACACCTGACAACTACCCCCTCAACATCCCTACCCCAGGGGTGTGTGTATGCCAGGTGCTTCTCAGAGGGTGGAGTGCTGGGAGATTTGCATGTTAATTAAAGAAAGCATGATGTTAAACTTTGAGAAACACTAATTAATGCATACACTGACAAAATTTTACAGTGCACTGCTCTAGATTTTTGTTTCTTTTTCACAAATATTTATTAAACATCCAATCAATCTTCTGAGTACCCTCAAAAATTAAAAAGAAATACCTCCCATACTTTCTGAACTTCTTCTTGCCCTGGCCTACAGTGGAGCACTGGGAAGAGTGCTGTTTATTTTTAAAGAATCCAACACATATTTACTGAGCACCTACTATGAGCCAGTCATGGTTTTAGTGGTACACAGAAGAAAGTATCGATCTTTATGGAGTGTATATCTGGGTGAGACAAACCTTGAGTAAACAATAAATAATGTAATTTAAGATGGTATTAGGTGCCCTGAAGGGCACAAAGAGAAGTCACTGAGTAACTCCTGTTACTCCAGGTGGGAGCTGCTGTTTTAAGTAAGACCAACGGAGGTGAGCTGTCTGAAAAAGAGAGTTTGGATCATGATAATAAATGCATGATTGGAAGATCCAAGGTAGAGAAAACAGCATCAAACACTTAGGGTGCTTTTGGCTTAAGCAAAAATCTCTACCCAGAAAAAAAGAAGCCTTAAATAATAAGGGAATTCATCCTTTCACACAATAAGAAGTCCAGAGATACACCCCAAATCAGGGTTGGTTGATTCATCAGTTCAACAATATGAAGAAGTCATTTCTCTCTGCTTGGCCATTTCATCCCAAGCCTGCTCTCCCGCAAGACCTAATGAGGGCTGCCAGCAGCTTTACCCATGCCCATCTCACCCCAGCTCCTTGTAGTGAGGATGCTCCCCTGCTGAATTCCCCTCCCTTCTCCTTAGCCAAATTTGGTTTAGCTTGCCCATTCCTGAGCCAATGCCTGACAACAGGAATAGAAATACTGTTCATGTTCTGGAATAATCCCATAGAAATGGATGTTGGGGAGTCTATGAACTCTCTGCTTTAGGCAGGAGAACACTTGGCAAGTTCAAGAAGTTGGAGGGGGCCCAATGATTGAGGGAACAGGGTAGGGGTGGTGAAATTATAGGGAAGACTATGCAGAAACCTGTAGGGGAAGATATCCCAGGGTTTAGGCGGTGGAGCTATAGACTCTAATTTTCATTTTAAAAAGTGGTTACTCAACACTCACTCCCCGAGCTGCATCAGAAGAGCAGTCCGGAGGCCAAGGAGAAGGTAGAGACCAGGATCAGATGCACATGTGCCATTTCTGTGTTAGGTGTAAGGGAAAGAGTGGACTTAACACATACCACAAACAGGAGAAAACCTCCCAACTTCTCCAAAGAAGAGTAGAGCTACTGAGTTAAAGGATGGTAACATAATTTCCTAAGTTAGGTAACCTTTAATAATAGCCTAAAGCCACAATTCAGAGTAACTCAGCCTCCAGTTTAATGTCAGTCATGTCACCACAATTATTCTTCATGGTCAGCTGGCCCAGGACATCATTCTAGAAAAGGCCAACAGTCCAACCAAAGAATGCTGGCAGGTGATGGGATGCACACAAAAGCGTGAACCAAAATGCCCTCAGTTTGGAGCAGGAGAAGATGATAAAACATAAAGCCATCTGAAACACCCGTGAGTCCCTCTGCTCAGAATCAAGGAGAATGAGTACCCATTCCATTATTCCATGTTGAAATAGCCCTGTGTCCTAAATGTGCATCATTATGTTATGGTGGTCACAAGCACATCAGAAACACATGGGGTGATTGTCCAAAATCCAACTTCCCAGGCTGGATTCCAGACTGAGAGAATCTGGATCTCCACAGGTGGGCTCAGGGATCCTTACTTAACAAGGTTCCCAGGTGATCCCAATGGTCAGTCAGATATGGAAGCCCCTGCAACACGAGCATCATTTCAGAGGAGATGTAGCCAAGAAGGGGTCTAGCAGGGGATATGATGAGCGTGGAGGGCTGGAGAGAACAGGGGGGCTTCCCTGTACATTCTGTACTCCCCTTCCATTCCTGTCAGCCTGTCTTTCACAAATTGGAAGACATACAACGGTATCTGGCATTCCTTCCAGCTCTCAATTCTATGACTATGTGATTCTCTGTGGAGGTATAAATACTTATATATTCGGGATGAACTACCAGTTAGTGCTCCATGTTAGAACACAAAAGCACCAAAGAATTTTTTGCCTATGGTGGACATAGAAGGGAATAAAGTTAGCAGGATAGGTTCCCTGTTAGGTGCAGGGAAAAGTTAGTGCCCTATCAAGGCTCTAACTCTGCAATCAACGTGCTGAGTGGAAACTCATGCAAATTATGCCACAGAGGAAGGTTCCCTGTGCACCTTTGAAGTCATAAAAATGGTCAACTGGGTTTTACCAGCCAAGTAACTCCTCCCTTTAAACATAATAGTAATGGCTACAGTCTGGTGCACACCTACCAGCACTGTCATAGGAGCCTTACCTGTGCTGTCTAAATCTTTACAATCATCCTGTGCGGTATGGTACCCCATTGCATGGAAAAGAAAACGAGGCTCCTTCAGGTTGGCTGGCTTGCCCAAAGGCACACACAAAAAAGGAGGATTCCTGCACAGTTGGTCTCAAGTATCTAAGCCTTAACTACTGCCTTCCAGATGGTGGAGATAGGACATGCACTGGCCCCTGACCCACCTTCAGAGGTGATGTGGGTAGGCAGTCTCCCCAGTGAGCCACACATTTGAGGTCTTGAGAATTTGGTTGCTGTGGCATCAGGTTGGATGTCCCTCTGATCTGGGGGACTGTAGGGAGAAGATCCATTCCCTGAAGTGCTCCTTGTAGGTCTGGTGCTGTCTAGGGTCCCCTCTTCTTTGGATCCTTCACCACTTTCCCCACCTGCTCTGGACTCTAGGGCTGACCTGCGGGGGCCACCTTAACTGACTGCCAGCTGGTCTGGACTGATGGGTGGCAGTGGTAGGAAGTCAGAGGGTAAAAGGAAAGTGAGAACAAGGGGGGCTTATTTCTTGATTCTTTTGCTAAAAATGTACTTCCTGTGTGCCAGCCCATTCCCACAAGCTGAGGACCTACACCCTCTTGTGTTCTTCAGGTTTAGGGTGGCCGCTGCTCTGCTGTTACTATCCCTGGTACTCCAGCACCTCTCTCAGGTTTCCCTAAATTTGGCCCCACCATTGTAAGTTGCCTAATCATGAAAAGTCCTGTTGGTGCTTCAGAGTGTGCTGCCACTTTCCTGGCAAAATGCTGACAGGTACTCACCTATATTCTGGGATGTCTTCAAGAGGATGGTCAAAGCTCCTAGGAGACATCTTCCTTGCCTCAGCAACCCAGTGCAGGGCCAGGAAGGCCTGGGTGTGAGTGCGTACAGGTTAGGTGCGTGAGTGTGAGTGTGTGAGCATGTGTGTGACCATGTGTGTGTGTGAACCAGCATGTGAGTGTGTGTAAGCATGAGTGTGTGATCTCACAGCAGGAGGTCAGGTAGGATTGCAAAACGGGTCTGGAAAGGCTCAGGCAGAGCTTCATCAGCTTGCCTAAGCCATTTCCAAGCAACATCCTCTAGGGCCATGCCCATTCCTACCAACTGAAAATCTTCTCTCCGGCCTCCCAGAGCTTCCCAGCAGCAGCAGTCTTAGGCCTGCACCTTCCCCATTAATCACAATGACCAACCCTGAGTGATTACTCTGTTCCAGATAATATGCCCAGTGCTTTCTGCACGCCTGCTGTTCTGCATTGCCAGGACCCAGTGAGGTAATATGGTAGCTCTTGGCTCTGCTGACCCAGCACACTTTCCTTCCATGGCCCCCTGACCAGAGCAGGGGTCCATGGTGGAGTTTGAGGCCATCGAATTATGTCACAGCCCTAAACAGTGCTTGGTCCGGGGGTGCACTTCAGGCCCAAGCTAGCCCAGTCAGAGTCTTGCTCTGGGCACTTGTGTCTGGTACTGGCAGAAGACCATTCTGCTGCCCAAGCCCAGAACTGGTAGGATATGGAGCTTGGTGGCCTTGGCCCTGCAGTGTGCAAGCCCCCATCAGAGAGAACAAGATCTTGAAGAGAGGAGAACAAGGACAAAGAACCAGAGTCCATGTGTCCTCAGCAACATCTCTATCCTCTAGTGTGTGAACCCAATACCCCATTTCTACTTAACCAAAATTGAGTAAGTCTCTGTCCCTTGCATCAGAAAGGGACCCAACTAGTTCACAGAATGAGTATGATTCTTATTTTACAGATGAAGACACTGAAGTTCAGAGAGGTGACTTGTCCAAGATCCCACACTGATGCAGTCAGAGCTGAGACTGGGGCTGGGTCTTTGCCCACAGCTGCTGCTTTCAACACCATGGTGTCCTGACTCCAGTGATAACTTCCAGTGTTTCCCTCTGTCCCACCAAATCAAATCTGTTCTGCAGGAAAATTACCCTACCCTGGAGAACTGGTGAATAAAAGGATCTGAGGCACATTGGAGGGAAGTTGGGGGATGAGGATGGGGAACAGTTGTGGGAAAGAAGACTCTGCCAGTACCCAGGATCTCAAATGACATGGATTATAAGAAAAAGAAGTGCCTGCCAAGCCTTTTCCCAAACAATGTACATTGGGGCTTCCATGGACCTGAGAAAGATGATGAAGCGCCACGTTGGCCCCGGTCTTGATGGTTTCCGGGTATGGCAAGCACCTCCACCCAAGGAGGGATGACAAGGCTCAGCTGTCTGAGATGGCCACTTATGTGTCATACTCTGGGAACACAAAGTAAGGAAATAAAACAAAAAGAAGCTTGGTTTCAGACCTAAGAGCCCACGAAAAGGAAACAAACAGATTTAGGTTATTTTCACTTTCTCAAAAATAAAAAGTCACTGCTTGTGTTTAAACTGACATTCAAAGGTTGTTACAAATCAATCCATCAGCAGCTATAAAAATCCATGTTGATCTGCTCCAGCAAAACTGAAGGAAAATAAAGTCTGAGAGAAGAAATGATTGGTTTGCCCTCTAAGCAGCCTGATTGCTCTGTCATTTAACAGCCACAGATGTTTCTACCATTGAACATTGTAAAGGTCAAATTGGATAAAACATATTCAGATACATACAGATCGTTCTGTATTCAAAATACCTTCAGAAGAAACATTGCTCTCTCTACTGTGGCCGAAGCTTTGTGTGGAAACGCAATGGGCCTGGATATGCAGGTGTACTTGGTGTGCATGCTGAGCGGAAGGGAATTCGCTGTGTTTATGCTGCCCTCACTTCCTGGCGCTGTGTAGAGAATCCAGGAAAACCTGCACAAGCCTGCTTAAGCAGACAGCAAAGATGGTCTTGGGCACAAAGGGAAATTATTTGCCTCTCCCGTAGTTTTCTCACCACTTCCCTCCTGGCATTCACTAATCCTTGCCATCATAATGACTTAGGAGCTCATGGCTCTCCCTCATGTTTGCTCAAAATTTCCTGAAGCTTTAGTTCTTACCTGGCTTCCTCCATCCCAGAATCAATGTTTAATGTGACAGGCAGGCTTTGGGAACTGGGGCAGGAGAGTGCTCTGCCCTGTGTTAGTGCCCCAGTTACTCGTCCTGTTTGTGCCTTGGTTTTCCCGCCTGTAAGGTAATGAAAATGAAATGCCCACTTAACAAGGCTGCTGTGACGGTGGATTGAGTTAATCAAGGTGAAGCCTTTATTTTCTTTTTTAAGTTTTATTTTTATTAAATTTATTGGGTTAACATTGGTTAATAAAATTTATAGGTTTAAGATGTACAGTTCTATAATATATCATCTATATATTATAGAGTGTGTTCATCACCCCAAGTCAAGTCTCCTTTCATCACCATTTGTACCCCCTCTACCCTCTTCTACCTTCCCTAATCCCTCGTCTCTGGTAATCACCATACTGTTTTCTGTGTCTATGAGTGTCGTTTTTTTTAAATTTTGCTTAATCCCTTCATCTTTTTTACCCAGCCTTCCAACTCCCCTCCCTTGATAGCTGTCAGTCTGTTCTCTGTATCTGTTTCTATTTTGTTTGCTAATTTATTTTATTCATTAGATTCCACATATGAGAAATCATATGGTACTTGCCTATCTCTAACTAGTTTATTTCACTTGCACAATACTCTACAGGTCCATCCATGCTATTGTAAAAGGTGAGATTTCCTTCTTTTTCATGGATGAGTAGTATTCCATTGTTTAAATGTACCACAGCTTTTTTATCAACTTGTCTACTGATGGGCACTTGGGCTCTTTCTAAATCTTGGCTATTGTAAATAGTGCTGCAATGAACATATATTCTTTCAGATTAGTTTCGGGTTTCTTCAGATATATTTGCAGAAGTGGAATTGCTGGGTCATGAGACAGTTCTATTTTTAATTTTTTGAGGTAGCTCCATACTGCTTTCCACAGTGGCTGAACCAGTCTGCATTCCCACCCACAGTGCATGAGGATTCACCTTTCTCCACCGCCTCACCAGCACTTGTTGTTTGTTGGTTATTGATTACAGCCATTCTGACAGGTGTGAGTGCAGTTAACTGTTAATGAAAATCCTTGTTTCTGCTAGCTCCTAGTTTCCCTGTTTCTCTGGATTAGAGAGAATAGGAGTTTCTTTCCAGGTGTATCCAACAAGTTCCCCAATTGTACCACCAACAGAAAGGTTTTTATATGGCAAATGAAGATTTGCCAGTTGAGATGCTTGTGGCCCCTTTGCTTTAATGTTTGCACTCAGAATTGGAAATTTGGCCTGTTTGAGGAGTGGCTCAATCAAACCTTCTGTACCATTATAAAATTCATAATTTCCCAGTGCCATGGCATCGTCGCTCAGGGCGTTCATGAAGTGCGCCACCTCAGCTCCCTTGCATAGGGTGAACCAGAGGGCATGGAGCAGCAGCATGTAGGGTAGAGTCTGGCCACGCCACCCATTCAGCAGCTGGTGTTCACGCATTTGCTTGAGTCCATGCTGATCTGCTCAAGCCAGCTGTGCAATCATTGCTATGCAGGAAGGTGAGTTTCCAGGCTGCCAGCCAGCTGCCAGCCACAGCAGCACACCCCATGCAAGCAGCCACGGTGCCAGCGCCCATGTGGCTCTGGGACACTTGGTTACAGCTGGTAGAGAGGGTGCCCTTGCAAGTGCAGGTGAGCCAGACCAGCAGTGGTGAAAGGGGTGAGTGCCCAACATGAGAGCTTGGGGCATAGTAAGTATTTAGTAGAACTAGGTAATAACATTACCATTATTATCTTTCTCAAAAGTACTTTTCATTATTTCCCATTTTGGTTTCAAAAATATA
Organism: Mormoops blainvillei; assembly: GCA_004026545.1. Taxonomy (NCBI): domain Eukaryota; kingdom Metazoa; phylum Chordata; class Mammalia; order Chiroptera; family Mormoopidae; genus Mormoops; species Mormoops blainvillei. The sequence goes on along the minus strand of PVJD01007100.1, from coordinate 10,484 downwards.
CCATCGTTTCCAGGCCTTCATTCAGAAGTATCACATGCCAAGCTCTATCACAGTCTCTCGATGTCCCCAACCAAATTTTTCACTACTGTCCTACAACTTCATTTACATCGGTAGATCTGCCAATGTCTATGTGCCTTCACTCAACATTTGTAGAAATTCCATTATGTGCCAGGTACTGTGCTAGGTGAGGTGAAATAAAATGAACGAGGCTTATCTACCCAGAGATAACAAAGCTCTTCCACACTGCTTGCTTTATCACAGGCCTCCAGTGGTCTCTGTTCCTTTCTCATTTTGTTTGACTGATACAATGGTACAGAGCTGCTACCATCCATAGTGGAAAGAGGTATGCTGTTGATCGTAACACTGATAATGGTGAAAACACAATGAATGCACAGAAGAAGTGTAGGGATTATAGTTCAGTGCGTATGTCATTCTGTGTGATATACCTGTTTTTCTCTCACAATGGTCAAAGAATGCAACATTGGAGCTGGTGTTGAAGCCTAACTTGTGACTTAACTGAAGTTTACGAAGAAACAACAGTTCATAAAGGTATGTTGACTGAACATCTAGGACCGCCTTGGATTTGTCAGTGGTCTTGGGTAAGAACAGTGGTGGCAGGCCTGTAGCACTTTCCTCTGTGCCCCAGAGCACACAGCAGTAGTGACCTAGTCCTATGTCTGCCTTGGGATGAGCCTCTGAGCCCATGGGTGCAGGACAGTGTCCTATTGATAGTGACAGCCCCAGTGCTTATTAGACTAAACATATGAAGAGGAAGGGGTAGACCATGCCCATACATTTTTAAGAAATCTTTAGGCTTATAAGAAAGAACAGAGGAGACATTGCTTTCCCAAAAAAGATTCCATGAGAAAACAGAACTGTCCGTGTTTATTTTGTATATCTGCAGTGTGTAGATGGAATATGGGATTTACCACTCGTGCAAGCAGGCAACACAAAGTAACTTCTACCCCAGTGTCTCTAAGGTGGAATATGTACACACAAGCATACAGTGTGCTCACAGGGTGAGGGAAGAGAATATTAGAACTTATATTTAATTTAATGTCAGCTTTTAAATTTATAATTTATGTATACTTTATAATGCATGTAATACATTAGCACAATGATACAGGTAAATATGTAGAATATATATGAATACATTGAGAATGCTTAAATTTTGTTGTGAAGAGGGGTACAATACAAATGTTTGGAAAATGTTGATCTGAATATTTCCATATAACATCTGAGTTGTACATAGCTTCCGAATGAGTATTAGTAAATATTTTAGTACATATATGATGTCAGCTGTGATTTGCCAATGGTTGTTCCCAGTCTCAGGGCAATTTTCTCTTCTTGAGATGGGTAAAAATAAATTTCAAAGATGAACAAGTAGGTGGCTTGGGAGAGGAATGGAAGACAGACAGTGCTTGCTCATACTTCCTTTAACGTGGGGCCCTTCCATGGGCGTCAGGCACTCCGAGCGCCTATTAAAGTTGCAAACAACACACCCATAAAAGGTTAAGGTTAAAAACTGGGGGAAATTTTTAGAGAAGTTTTATGACATAATGCAATTCAAGATGTTTAAAAGCATTTTATTCTCCAGATCATTTTATCGATTATAATGGTGCATGTAACAAGATTATGCCATGGGAGGGCAATTGGAACAGAAAAGACCCCCTACTGTAGATTTTTATATGGAGAAGACGAGAAAGGAGTGTGGCAGTAGAAACAATGTGAAAATGATTATAGAATTGTTTTTTCTTTCTCTTTGCCATAAATGCAATTCAATCCTAAATCAGAGGTGGTAATGTTTAATACCAATTAACAGTTCTTTAACCTTTAGATATTTACTGATGTTTAACTTTGAAAACTTTATCAGAAGACGATGGGCTTCAATTTATTTATTTATCCAGGGTGACAAATAAAATCTTTAACAGAGTTTCTCACTCAATATACACTGTTGAAAAATATTTGTTCCATTGAATGCCTGCCCTCCCCTGAGCTCAAGGAGCACTTGAACATGGAACACCTATTGCACCGGTGTGAACTTCATTCCCTGACACCAGTGTGGGTCAAGGGACTGGCTATGAAATCTTCTACTCAGTCCTGAGTGTCTTGTCTTCTTCCCTGTTAAAATTTCAGCAGAAAAAAAAAAAAAGGAAAGAAAGAAAGGAAAACACCCCACATACCATGATAAAACCATCAGGATGATGAACAATGGCTTTAATTGGCATTAAAGGTTATTTATGTTGGGATGACTAAGTTAAAACCTCTAATTGATTGGAGATACTTGAGTAATAGAATCCGTGGAGTCCCATTAGTATTACACTGACATATTAGCTTATCTTTGTACTTGATGGCTAAAGGATATGGATGAGCGCCTCGCACTGTAGCACATCCAGGGTAAAATTTCTGACCTTAGATTTATGTTATCTAAAGCAACAAACCCAGCTGCCTAATGCATGATCTGAATTACGGTTTTTCCGTGTAGCCAGACAACATGAATCTGCTGCTACAATTACAGCCCCTTTGAGCACCCGCAGCATTCTAACATTTGCTTTATCCTCTGGCTTTTCCTTGGAGTTCACACCGCAGCGCTCACTCCCTGGCCCCTGGAAGGTGCTGCACCTCGTCGCTTGGCAGAGCTGTCACCAGACAGATGCCAGCAGTGCTCTCAGGAGCGCCTCCCCCTGCTATTCTGTTCATTGCTGCCTTTCTCTCTTGAAAGGAGGCTTTCTTTCACCAGAAATTTCCAATCCAAAGAATAATGAACTCAATTCTCCCTCTCTGTTCAGGGAAAGCACATTCCCAGAGCAGAGCAGAGGGGAGCTTTTGAAATTTAGCGAGTATTGGCTGAGCCCTGTATCACACCGGGCACTTGGGGTAGGAGAGTGTTTGTGTTCTGTGCCACCGTCAAAGTGTCTGTTCCATGATTGTCTCCCAAATGTGCCCTCCAGCTGCTTAGCTCTGGTCCTGTAATTTTGAAATATAGTCTGTGTTGTATGCCTTGGCTCTGCTTCTGAGTCTTTCCTTTTCCCTTCCTTTTTTCCCTTTTAATGAAGATATGATATTATATATGCTGTTTTATGACCTTTTTAAAAATGTGAAAGTTTAACTGCCATGGTGCTGCCTCTTTACTTTGGAAGTTCATATATTACCTAAGTATGCAAAGTTAAGCCTTCAAAGAATATTTCTAGATTTTCAATACAGATGTAAACACAAGCATTAAAATATAAATACACACTTAAAAATCAAAATGAAAAGTTAATATACATTGTTTCCAATGTACATTGTTTAATGTACATTGTTAATATACAGTGTAAACACAAAGTTATTTTTTGTGTTTATTTAGCACATTATGAGTATCTTCCACATCGACAAATTATGTCTACATCATTGTAGATGCATAGATCAGATGTAACATCATTTATTTAATGCACCATTGTTAGATATTTAGAATATTTCCTGTATTTTAACATCAAAAACTATTATAAGGTGAGCATTCTTTTAGCTGAATCGTTTCCCTCTTTATTATAAAAAATTTTGAACACACACAAAATAAAGAATAGTATAATGAAACCTCACATCTCTATTAATTAGCTTCAAAATTATCAATATTTTGTAAATCTTCTTTCGTTTATCTCCCCTCCCCAACAAACACACATATAATTTACACCCACACTTTTTTTTTTCAGAATATTTTAAAAATAATCTGATGGTGTCTATATTCTTTCTACGGGACAGGAAAAGTATAAGAAAGGCAGCCAGATAAGACCTACTTCCTCTCCTCTGCCTCATCCCAGCCTCTCTGAGGGTCCCTGGTTCAGGGTGTGGGGGATGTCACATCCTATCTTCCTGCTTTTCCTATGAAGTTAGAGTGTCAGGTTTGTGGTACACCTATTTTATAAGGTGACAGTAGCATGAATTGTAGAGTCAGAAAGATATATGTTCTGCTCTTGCTTTTCTCAGTCACTGGCTTTCTGAATTTAATTAAGCTACTTAGCCTTTCTGAGCCCTCGAGGTGGAATAACAATACCAACCAGCTCATAATGCTGTACTGGGAGGTGAATGAGATCATGAATGTGAGAAAAGCACCAAAACACAGGGCCTGGCACAGAGGGAAATACACATGGTCCATGTTAATCTCCTGCCCCTAGGGAAACATGTCAAGCAGAGAGTTCAGACACCTGAGTCCAGCAGCCAAGCCTTGACCTTAAGGAAGGTGGCTCTGCAGCACCAGTATGTGTCACCAAGGCATGAAAATAAGTACTCCATTGCATATCTCTTATCACAGAACCATACCAGATAGTCAATTACAACTTTGACATCATTAATCCAAGGTAAGTGGGGAATTTAGTTATGAATTGCTCCAAAAGTATATTGTTTAACCAAACTATAGGTGGTGAAACTGAGTCATCCATGACTTGCATTTCCTTGGTGGAGCACCATACAGGTTCTAATTTCTGCTCTGGGGCCTATGACTCCAGGTAAGTTATGCCACATCTCTGGACCTACTGTCCTCACCTGTGCAATGAGGGCATCGGACCCTGCTATTCCAGTGAAGAAGGTGCAGTTAGAACAGAACATCCCTAACCTCCAGGGGCGGACTTGAACCTGACTGTGTGATCACGTATGCACACCTTTGTCGGCATTTGAAGTTGTGTGGTTGAAAGACCACAGGCTTTATAGTCAGCCAACCTGTTTTATTCAAGGCTCATTATTCATTATTCACTAAGCCTATGGCTCAGAGCAAGTCTTACCTTCAATAAGTTTCTGCCTCCTCAACTGGAACTTAGATGTAATAATGCCTACATCACAGGGTTATTCATTCATTTATTTTCTCATTTATTTCATTCATTCTTCAAATCCTATTGAGTGCTTACAATAGACTGCCCTAGTTGCTGAGAATACAGCAATTAACAGAACAACCAAAATCCCTGCCTGTGTTTAAGTGGGGATGCAAAGATCCAATATAACATCACTTATTTATCTTATACTTGTTAGAAATTTAGAATATTTCCTATTTTAATGGACATAAACAACTATAGAGTGTGGTTAGTGGTAGAGGAGAGGAATTAAACAAAAATAAATGGTCAAATAAGTAGTAATTGAAATGGATATGAATGCTAAAGAAAAAATAAAGTGGGGGATGTGGGCAGGGAGTATCGGAGGGGTAGTGAGAGACGGGGCAGTGTTGCAGGTTAGAGAGGCAGCTATCATGGAAAAGAAGACACCTGAATGAAATCCTGAAGGAGATGAGGAATAAGCCATGAAGACATGAGGAAGAAGAGTATTCTGGGCCAAGGAGACAGAAAATGTGAAGGTCCTGAGGCAGAGCCATACCTAGAATGTTTTAGCAAGGAAACCAGTATGGCAGGAACAGGGCGGGTGTGGGGGCTAAGGCCAGACAGGTAACAGGGACTGTTCCTGTCCCGAGCACTTTGCTTCCATTCTCCCTGTACCTGGAAGCCATGGACAGGTTCTGAGAGAAGGCATGAGATGATCTAACTCAGTATTTTTCAAAGAATGGTCTGGGGACTCCTCATAGACTCAAAATATCTTCACAGTGATATATGACACAATGTGCCCTTTTTATTCTCATCTGCTCTTGAGTGTACAGTGGCATTTCTCGAGGTTATACAACACAGTGCTTAACAGACTGAAAGCAGAAGTAGATAGGAGTATCCATCTATATTATATTAAGCAAGACATTAAAGAGATTCCAACATACAGGGGTGGGCAAAAGTAGGTTTACAGTTGTGAGTACGTGAAACAGAGAATAAAGCTATTGCAATAATCGTAACCTGCACATCTTTTTCCAGGTGAAGAACTGCAATCCTGCTTTTGCCTACCCCTATATACTTTTCAAAATGTACACTACTCCTTTTCTCACTTCATTGTTTTGTTCTAGAAAATAAGTTATTTTTCATAAGGTTATTTCATTTATGTTAATATGCAGTAGGTTTGTTGTTATTTTAAATAAAATAATTACTTTTAAACTTTCAGTTTAATTTATAATAGAGGATATATCAATAGATTTTAACCTACATGGCAAAAGCTTTTGGGGAGTCCTCAATTTCTTCTAAGGGTACAAAGTGTTCTGAGATCAAACGTGTGAGCACTGCTGGTCTAACAAAGATTTAACGGGGCCGCGTGTGTTGAGTAGACACTGGGGAAGCAACGTCAATGACAGGGTAGTGGGCTGACCAGGGCGGTGGCAGTGCTGGAGCTGAGAAGCGCTTACTTAGATTCTGTACATATTTTGAAAGTAAAACTGACAAATCGCTGATGTGAGGGAAAGAGTTAAAAATTACTCCTTGGTTTTGGTTTGATCTACTAGGACAGAATTGTTCACTGAAGTGAGGAACACTGGGGAAGCAGATTTGAGGCGGGGAGATCAGGAGCTCAGTTTTGAACATGGTAAGTTTTAGGTGTCTATAGGTACTCAGGTAAAGATTTCAAGTAGGTAGAGGTGCATATAAGTTTGAAGTCCAAGAGAGGGAATCAAGCTGGAGATGTACCATTGGCACGTCACCAGCTTATAGGGGCATTTAAAATCATGCAACTGGCTGAGGGATCTAGGGAGTGAATGTGGTTAGAGAAAAGGCACATCCAAAGATGTTGCAACATTCAGAGCTAGGAGAGAAGAGGAAAGATCAGGGGAGGCTGAGAAGGAATGGGAGAAAGAAGAAATGTGGGGTTCTGGATTCCAAGTGAAGAAAACATGTTAAAAAGGAAAAGTGATAAACAATCTTGAGTGGTGAGTACTGGCCACTGAATTTACAACTGGAGGTTAGTAGTACCTTTGATCACAGCAGTTCCTGTGATCAAGGTTTGCTGGAGTTAGCTGGTGAAAGGATGGAGACGACGAGAATGGACCATTCCATTGAGCTTGCTTTGATGGGAAGGAGAGAAATCAAGTGTTCATGGAGGGAGAGCAAAGTTCACAGAGCATTTTTAATTTAATTATTTCATTTGATAGAGAAGGAGAAAAAAGATTTTTATTCTTGGTTTTAAATTGCTATTACATTTATTGGGGTACCTCTGGTTAATAATATTATATAAATTTCAGGCATACACCTTGAAAGACAACATCTGTGTACTCTGTTGTCTGCCCACCACCTGAAATACAGTCTCCTTCCATTACCATATATTTGACCTCCTTGACCCTCTCTGTCCTCCCCTCAACCCCTTCTCCCCTGGTAACTATCATGCAGCTGTCTGTCTCTGAATTTGTTTTTTATGTTTATATGCTTGTCTTATTTGCTCATTTGTTGATTTTTGTTTTATATCCCACATATGAGTGAATTACGTGGTTTTTGTCCTTTTCCGTCTGACTCATCTCACTTAGCATGCTACCGTCCATAACCATTCATGTTGTCGCAAATTGCTGTATTTCATATTTTTTGACTGAGTAGTATTCCGTTGTATGTACATACCACATCTTCTTTATCCAAATATCAGCTGGAAGACAGTTAGGTTGTTTTCATGACTTGGCTACTGTGAAAAATGTTGCAATGAACATAGGGGTACATATATCTTTATGAATAAGTATTTTCAAATTTTTTGGGTAGATACCCAGAAATAAAAGAGTAGAAAAGTATACTTTGACAAGACAGAAAAGAGCCAGGAGACTTAACTGCCTAAAGGAATTCTTAGGAAGGCAAGAGGATGGGGTCTAGTGAGCATTGGAGGAGTTGGCCTTGCCCAGAGAGACAGGAGGGAGACAGAGAACATGGACGCAGGAGCAGGAGGACAGACTGTGAGCAAGTTCCCTTCCCTCTGCTTCTATTTCCGCAGTGAAATTGGAAGTAAGTGAATCATTGAGAGTAAGGCTAAGGCAGGAGGTGATGGAACTTAAAGAAAAAGAATGGGTGAGATAGCTGTCGTGGTAGGTTAGTTGTAAGACCACGTGAGATGTTCTTCAGTTCTGGATAAATGCTTGAGCTGTTTATTCTTAACTATAAATGTGGGAAAGCAGTGTTATTTTTCACTGTGTCTTATGTGTCCCCAGCATAAAGGGTATTATTATTTTCTATTTGCTGAATACACACACTTAGTAATATATGCCTTCCTATGGACACCCTCCCAGATTTCCCATTGTAATCCTGAGGTCTATGAGGTGCTGAGGAGACACTGCTTTATAATGTGTACTTTAATGTAGTTTTGATGACTAAAGATGAGAAATGGGTTCATACCTCCATTCCATCAAAAAGCCTGATAGAATTAGATAAATTAAGCCTCCCTGTGCAATGTCATGCAGTGTATGGAGGACGTGCCTGGAAAACACTGCCTTGTACGTGCATCCAGAGCTACAGTGCCTGTAGACGGAGGATTGCCAAGTGGGGAGGGTAGGGAGGATATTAAGCCATGTGTTCTCTTTCCAGTCAATTTCTCCACAGGCCCCAGGGACCTCCCTCCAGCTCCAGCAGCTAGCAATGATTCATCACTGTCTTAGGGGGAAGTCACCTTTGCAGAATCAAACAGAGGCAATAAATTCTTGGCTTTTAAGTTCAAGAGACTTCTCTTTTTCCCCTACCTCCCACAAATAAGAGAGGTGGACACTAGAGGCTGCCCCCACCTCTAGCTGTATTGGGGGTGGTAAAAAGTAGTAGAAGCCCAGATGGCTGAGGGCCCAGTGACAAGAGGAAATCGCACCAGCATGCATTGACAGCAAAAGGAAAGGAATATAGCAAGGTGGGTCTGGGGCAGGGAGAGCCTGCCTCAGTCTCTGAGAAGTCAGGGAGAACTTTCTCAAATTTCCTGAGTCCCAGCAGAGCCTATGGTCAGGACTAGGAGGACACAAGGTGGAGACAGCCCACTTGAAGTGCTGGCAGAACTGCAGTGCCTGTAGCAGGAAGGGCTCTACAGGAAGATCGGAGAGGACACTTGCACGATGCCGTGAGTGCCAGCACGAGGCAGGCCAAGACACGACAGCTAATGTCGATCCTCCTAAGTGACATTGTAGTGCTATGTAAACATCCCAGGACCGAGCAAAAAGCCCTGAATTAAATTGCTTGAATCCAGTCCTGAAGGTGACCAAGTCTACCCGTTATATGAACTGTAGTTCTGTCATCACGAAGCTTAAATTAGAGATTAATTGGGATACAGAAAAATAGAGAAATTGACATTTCTACTCATCTGTGTTGCTTCTCTTTAGAACCACTTAAAAAATGGAAATATTCATTGGAGAAATAACATTTAAGTCACTAACATCTTAGTATGAATAATCTCACAGTGGCTCTCAAAAGTGGAAGATTTTGCTCCTGAGGGACATGTGGCAATGTCTGGAGAAATTTTTGACTGTCACAGCTTGGGGAGAGGGGTTGGTAGCCCCTGGCATATAGTGGGAAGAGCCCAGGAGGGCTGTTGAACACTGCATAATGCACAGGTTGGACCTCCACAACAAAGAATTTTCCAGGCCCTAATGTCAATAGTACTGAGGTTAAGAAATCTTCAATTTCTCTTCTGAATCAAAAGATAGGTTCATCATAAAAGGACCAAATTCCTCAGGAAGGAAGGTGGTACAGATGGAGAAAGAATATAAATTGAAACAGAGAGAAAATAAATTCTAGCCTACTACAGATTTTGAAGTACCGGTAGTTTCAGCATGGTAATTTATGATATCTAACACCCAGAGAGAAAGAACGTCAAGCTAATTGCATCCTACTTCCAAGAGTACACAAAGCAAACACTCAGAATACTAACAGCCACACAATACAACAAAAACACTAAGATTTTATTTCATCACCACCTGGCATGCATAACTAACGCCTCCCACATGGTGTGAGTTTGGTGAGATTCCAGCCAAGTTAGGCTTACAGATTAGTGAAATTCTATCCTTGGAGGTTAGTGAACTTCCTTCGATAGTCAAAGGAGATACAAGCCTTATAGCTTTTTCTCCTCTACTTTTATATACTGCTCCTGTTCTGAGGGAATTGCTTAATCACTTTTCTTTTAAAAAGCCTGTTTTAATCGTGGCTTTAGGCAGAAATGACCTTTGACACACACATAACCTGTCTTTCTCACTCCTTGCTTCAGCCATCTTGCCCCCCAAAGACTACAGTGGTTTCCAAATGGGTTTCCTGCCCCGAAGAACATGAGGCAATCTCCACACCATACAGAATATGAGAAGGAGCCTGACATCTGTCCTTAGCTATTTGTACAACCATCTGGTAAAAGTGAAACATTTTTGACAATGAAGAAATTAGCATGCTTGTTGTTGGATCAGAAGTCACCAAGGCAACATACCTTCCTATTCCTCTTCTTCCTCATTTCTCTACAACATTCTGCACTAATGGGCTGGTCACTCTACTCTTGTCACAGTTTTTGTGAGGCTGTCATTTCAGTTTCTCTCCCTCTCTAACAGATTGCTCCTTTTGGGCTTCCCTGACCTCCTCTTCCTCCTGCTCTTTCCACTTTTGTTCTTTCCCCTCGTCCTTTGCTTCGGTCTCTCTTTTGGCAACTCACCTGGACCTCTTGGCCTTCGC